>CAWUFW010020480.1:0-150336 GCA_963921515.1 Calotriton arnoldi
AGCGGCCTGCCCGGTCGCGGGATGCACCACCGCGAAACACTTGCGGGTCCACGGCTGCTTTATTGGGGCAGCTAACTGTGGAACAGGAGGTGCCTGTTATATGCAGGGGTGCCGGCGAGAACATCGGCAATCCTTTTAAAGACATTTTTGAATGTGAGTTCCGGCGGCGGCCCACTTGGGTTTTACTGAACCACCAGTCCCAGGAAGTATTGCTTGAGGTGGTTCACCTGAGCATAATTATTACGGTGATTTACTGGTGGTTGCCGCACGCCGGCACATCACATGGTCTGCCACTGAAGAGGGCGTTGGCCCGAAACGCGTCTGGCAGGAAACCAGAAAAGGACTTTGTTCATGGCGTGTGCCCTTGCTTTGGCGTGATTTCCACCTGGGAGTGCATCCCACCTAGAGGCAACTCTTTTGTATATTATATATATATATATATATATATATATATATATATATATATATATATATATATATATATATATATATATTAGTTTGGTCTACATCCGTTCAGTAGTTTTGAAGAAATGGGAAAATAGCATTTAAAAACTATCCTTCTTTGAACATAAAGAAGTTACATTTTAGAGACATCTGGACTGTTAATTGATGTTTCGCAGATCTCAACGAACCCACAAATTAAAAAATACTCGAATATGGTTGGACAAAGGAGTTTTAAATCCTGTTGTTGCTAGTTACATACAAATATCCATGGATGAGATGCATAAATATAATGAAATATACACTCACAGTCAAACTTTTCAGGAACTGCAAACCTTAAACTGGTTCCATGAAACCAGAGAGCACACCAAATCAGTGCAGCAAATTGGGTGATGTCTTTGAACTGCAACACCACTTTCTGTATTGCACAACTCTCTCAGTAAGTTGAGCAAAGTGAAAACCAGGCAGTATAAGTGAGTTTTAGTCTAATTTTACTGAGGATTTACAAATCCTTAGAACAATCAAAATGGTTTAAGAGAAAAGTTTTGGATTATAAAGAAAATGTGGCTCTGAGAAGCGTGTTTGCTGAGTGGTGTAAAAAGGGGGCATGGCCTCAGGCCACTCTCAGCAATCCAGCTGTGTGGGGCTTACTAGAGATAACAGGAGGACTAGTTGGCCCCCAGGGACCCTCAGGAGGCAAGGGGACTTCATCCCCCAACCAAGAGCGTGCCAGGAGGCGTGTTCGCAGAGTGGTGGAGAAAGGGGGCGTGGCCTGTATCCACGTCTCAGCAATCCCACTATCTGGGGCTAAGTGGAAGTGTCAGGTAGGCTAGTCGGCCCCTAACAACCCCCAGCAGCAAAGGGGACATTAATCCCCATCCAAGAGCGCACCAGGGAGCGCGTTTGCAGAGTGGTGGGCAAAGGGGGCATGGCCTGCTTTGAGAACTTACCAATGCTACTGTGTGGGACTTACTGGAGGTAATAAGAGGGGTAATTGGCCCCCAAGGTTGTCCTTGGGGGCCAACAACCCCTCCTGTTACCTCCAGTAAGTCCCACACAGTGGTATTGCTAAGAGGTCTTTGGAGGCTACGCCCCACTTTCTCCACCACTCTGCAAACGCGCCTCCTGGCACACTACGGGTTGGGGGATGAAGTCTACTTTACTCCTGAGGGACTTTGGGGACCAAGAAGCCCTCCTGGTACCTACTGTAAGTCCTACGCAGCAGAATTCCTGAGCGCTGGTTGGAGGCCCACCCCCCTTACAACACCACTCTGCAAACGCAACTACTACATTATAGTTATAAAATAGCATTTGAAAAACCTTAGAAATTCTCTGAAAAAACCATAGGTTTCAGGGACGTTATAGTTAGTAATTAGCATTTAAAAAACCTTAGAAATTCACTGAAAAAACCATAGGCTTCAGGGACGTTATAGTTAGTAATTAGCATTTAAAAAACCGTAGAAATTCACTGAAAAAACCATAGGTTTCAGGGACGTTATAGTTAGTTGGACATTTCACTCGTACAAAACCAGAGAAATTCGGCCTTTATAGTTAGTTGAGCTAACTATAACTCGCGCCCCCGCAATGCACTGCTGATGACGTCACATATTACATCACTCATGACATGGTCAGTGACATCACTGATGACATCACTGATGACATCTCAAATGACATCACTGATGACATCGTCCAGAGACAGGGTGATTTTTAAAAGTTAAAGAATGTTATATATAGATACGCAAAGGTGTATTGAAGAATAAGTGGGTGTATGAGTGTTTGAATGGATGATTTAGTGGGTGTGTGACTGACTGTATAAGTGAGTGATTAAATGTGTCTTAGTGAATGCATGGGTGAATGACTAATCTGTGTAAATGTCTGTATCAGTCTGTCAGTTGGTGACACCGAATTTCTCTGGTTTTGTAAGAGTGAAATGTCCAACTAACTATAACGTCCCTGAAACCTATGTTTTTTTCAGTGAATAAAGATATATATATATATATCTATATATTCAACTCCGTAGGCTCAATTTCCGTCGGGTTCAGGCGCTCTGTGGTTAGTGCGAAATCCTCGCGGTCGAGCCCAACCGCTACATATCACTCAACTCCTCATAAAAGGAACAGGATCGCTCTCCGCAATGCCGAATATCAAAATGTATTTACTTAGGTTTCAAACAACAAGGTTCATGATCAACGTTTCGGTCTCCTCACGAGACCGAAATGTTGATCATGAACCTTGTTGTTTGAAACCTAAGTAAATAAATTTTGATATTCGGCATTGCAGAGAGCGATCCTGTTCCTTTTTATGAGGAGTTGAGTGATATATCTATATATATATATATTTTAGTTTGGTCTACATCCGTTCAGTAGTTTTGAAGAAATGGGAAAATAGCATTTAAAAAGTATCCTTGCATGAACATGAAGAAGTTACATTTTAGAGACATCTGGACTGTTAATTGATGTTTTCCAGATCTCAACGAACCCACAAATTAAAAATACTCGAATATGGTTGAACAAACGTGTTTTATCTACTGTTGTTACTAGTTACATTCAAATATCCATGGATGAGATGCATAAATATAATGAAATATACACTCACAGTCAAACTTTTCAGGATCTGCAAACCTTAAACTGGTTCCATAAAACCAGAGAGCACACCAAATCGGTGCATCAAATTGGGGGTTGTCTTTGAACTACAACACCACTTTCTGTGTTGCACAACTCTCTCAGTAAGTTGAGCAAAGTGGAAACCATGCAGTATAAGTGAGTTTTAGTCTAATTTTACTGAGGATTTACAAATCCTTAGAACAACCAAAATGGTTTAAGAGAAAAGTATTGGATTATAAAGAAAATGTGGCTCTGAGAGATTTGTGTTTCTGGATCAGTCAGAAAAGTTGTTAAATGTACTAGTTTTGTCCACAAATTGACAACTCCCCAAAATATGTCAACAAAATAATTTTTGTTCACCATTGGGATCATGGCATGAGATCTAGCTTCAAGAATAATATCCATTTCGACATGCCATGAATTTGCCAAAATGATGGAGTCTTTTTTACAGAAGAAGTCAATAGGAACTTCTAAAACTGCCCTGTTTTATCTGAGTCATCAGAGAACACATCAATCCTGAGTGCTTCTGTTACCTAAATGATTCAAAGCCAACCCTTTCAACTTTACAGAGGCAATGATGTCATGTAGGTAGCTCTATCACCCTCTTCCTGCAGTTCAGGGGTTATATGGCTGTGTTAAAACTGATTCCTCAGTTCTTCATATGTCCAGTCAAAGGCCAACCTGCCATGTTTCACACCAGCTTTTAACTTTGCCCTGCCCCTACCTGGCTGTCAGAAATGATTCTGTGATCCCTGTATGAGACCCTAGTGCCAACAGTTTTTCTTTGTCATGGGTGACATCTTTAGTCAGTTCTGAATGTTTAGTCAACAATATTTTTAATTGTCGGAAATATATTTTTGAATCTCGCACTAAAAAGCATGGGTTCCCAATTCCAACTTGCTAAGTACTGTATGAAAATTAAATGTAAAGCGAATAAAAAAAGTTACTTAGTCTCATTAGGACCCATGAAGTCTACTTTTTCAGTTCGCTATTTCTTATACTAATCCTGTTCACAGAGCCTGCTTTAGCACTGGTAACGCCTAGTGCAACAATCTATTTTAGCGACCCCCACTCCCCATGAACTCCTTCTTTACGGATTCACTCACTAGCACCCTTCAACAGTGCCACTGATCTCTCAATAGCCCCTCTCGCAAATGCATTTCATTTGTTTTATTGTGCTATTCATACTAGTGTAGGGTGTCAGAACACTTTGCATCACACACACATTATACAAAGTCAATTAATCATATGTGTGTAAACCAGTCTGTAGGAAAGGTTACATTAGACAATATAGCCTTATAGCCCGCCGTAGCGGGCTATACCGGCTATTAAAGGCCCGCTCCAGCGTTAAACAAGGGAGCAGGACTTTAATAGCCGGTATAGCCCAGCTACGAAGGGCTATAAGGCTATTAGAACATTCTGCCACTAGAGGGCAAAATGTTCTAACAAATAAAACAAAGGCTTCAGGGAGCGCGAGGGGATTGAAATCCCCTCAGGCTCCCTGAAGCCTTTATTCACAGCCACAGCTGTGAACAAAGAAACATTGGAATGTTGGAGCTCCGGGCTTATACCAGCCATTATAAGCCCGGAGCTACTCCATTGTTTTCAATGGAGCTCCCAACATTCCAATGTTCTAATATAGCCTTATAGCCCGCCGTAGCAGGCTATACCGGCTATTAAAGGCCCGCTCCCGCGTTAAAGGCCCAAGCCGAAGGCGAGGGACTTTAACAAGGGACCGGGACTTTAATAGCCGGTATAGCCCTGCTACGAAGGGCTATAAGGCTATTAGAACATTCTGCCACTAGAGGGCAGAATGTTCTAACAAATAAAACAAAGGCTTCTCGAGGCTTACTGTCACATAATGGGGATGCCTTGTTAAAGTCCCTCGCCTTTGGCTCGGGCCTTTAACCCAGGAGCGGGCCTTTAATAGCAGGTATAGCCTGCTACGGCGGGCTATAAGGCTATAGTATATTTTCAGAAAACGACAAGCTATTTCATTTTTTTATTTCAAAATAACAACTTGCTACATTGAGGCCAACTGAGTACAAATTCATACTGACATCTGAGCACTAATTCATGCTGATGTAGGGAGAATACCTTTGATGGTGTTATGGTATTGTTACTGTGATTGCAAATGACAATTTGTTGGTTCTACGGTGGTTGACTCATGACTCGTTAGGGCATTTGCTGAACTGTATTTATTTACTGAGTTTTATACAGTGCTTGCATGTCATGTTTTAGCCACTTTCACGTGACACTATCTAACCTGAGGGCGAATCTGTAGTCAAGAGCTGGAAATGTGCAAGATTTTCACTCTTCCCATTGGTTCTCTCGTGGCTAGCTGAAGACAAAGAAGGTCACATTTCAAATCAATTTACTAACCCCCTGTACATATCTATGCTTCATTCTGATTCCAGATGTGCACTATGCGAGTACCAACAAAATACCATGGAATAACATAGTATAACATTAAAATAAATAAATGCAGCAAAAGGCAGGATAAATCATTAATTACTAGTACAGTGTGGGCACCCAGGGTGGGGGAATTCTGCATAATATGAATGCTCCCAGCCTACCTCTAGCTCAGATGTAGGTTCCAAGTTCTCTCCATTATGGGAAAAGGGTCCCCCAGAGAGCTGGGGTCCCTTTTCGTTGAACGAAACGAAATGCCCTGATACCACGGTGTCTTCTCGATCCTGGTACTGTTGGGCCTTTGGCTTGCCCAAAATCAAACTCTGTGGCCTGTGGGACCACACAGTCAGGGTCTCATTCGAGAGATTCCCCCCGAGTGCGGAGACTGCCCCACGACTGCAGGGCCTCCGACACGAGTGCAGAGGCCCTTTGTGAATCAGGCCCTCAGTGTCTGACTGACAGAGCTTGGAGAAATAACTTACCAGCTGCAGTTGGACTTGTCTCCAGCTCCTGCTTGGCTGTGCATCACAGTGGCTCCAGCGGGCATCACGGGCAGAGTTCAAAATCCATGTCTCCTGTGCCAGCTTTGCTCCATGGCTTAGAGAGCTGAGCATGTTCCTCAGTCTGGTGTGTTCTGGGCCTGTTACGTTGTTTATTTTCCAGACAGCATCCCTGCTTGGCCGTCATCTTCGAGGTGAACTTTCTGAAAGCAAGCCCTATTAGCCCAATGCAGGTTGGCTAATAAATATTATTTGGTTCTAGCTTCCTAATCCAAGATGGCCACTAGACTTCCTGCTCCACCTGTTCCTTGCTCTGTGAGAGGTAACTCCTGGGAGACTACTATATAAGCAGCAAAGAGTCTCTCTATGGTGTGTCACAACATAGTTGGGAAATATTTTTATCGTTCCCCAGAGAATATCTTTAGGTCTCCTTTTTTCTTCCAAGGTTTAGGAGTTTTCTGAAGATCTACTTTCAATGTTCCCGGTCATGTGTAGCCTATGATTAGGCTATTCACTGCCTTGCCTACACTACACTGCTATTCAAGTCAATCCTTACCATCTCAATGTTTCATCTCAAGTTACTCTCGCCAGTTTTGAGTATGGCTTTTTTCCCTCAGAAAATGACCATTCCTTGAAGACAAACTATTTTCTGCCATGTATTACGTTTTGTAGTGACTAAGCGGCTAACCAATGTTTGACTCACCCTCTTCGTCCTGCACTTGACAGGCATAAGGCAAATATTCTGCTTGTTAGAGGCATATGAGGAAATGTAGGTCACTGGAATATTGAAGTGAAAGAATATGATTTATACTGGGAAAATGGCAATCTTATCGCATTCCATGCCGATAATATTTGAAACTTCTGTTAAACATTTGGTTACTAAGCTGATTTCTTTTGGAAATGTTGATGTAAAATGCACTGATGTTTTCCAAACATTTTACTCTAGGGAGGGTGGACCTCTCTAAACAGACCATGAATTTGAAATACTGTTAACTCTCACTTCAGAGGTTCGAGTAAAACCAATGGCTCCCTAGCCCATATGGCTGGAAAATAATGCTATGAAATGCATCATTTGGCTCCATTTATTTCCAAAATCTGTTTCAAATCAAGGACCACTTTGGGAGATTCATCTTGCTTGTATTGCTTACTATCCCTGTGAAATCTGGCTTGGGCATTTGCACCCTACCTGTGTGAAAATTATCCTAGCATCAGCGGATCACCAGCACATAATGCAAAAGCAACTTCTTAAACAGTATAATTGTCTCTGAGTTTTTGGCTTAAAGGTAGATCTTCATCATCTAAATTTAATTCATTCATGTTTTTTATTTATTTATTTCTACTGGCAGGTTCTTCACTTCAGAATTCAAGGAATAATATCAATAAGAACACCCATGGTCTCTGGCTACCTCCCACACTACCTCTATCAAATTATTTGCCCACTTCAACAATTATGGGACACATATGTTGAAGAGGGTCAACAGAGAGGCAGTGGAGCCTTGACAAGGCTTCTTAGCCACAGGGCTAAGGACAATAAGGGAATTAGCACCCTGATGATTGTCTGTGACAAAATGGAGGGTCGTCTTCAAACCCATGCACAAACTGATATATTTGTGGAATGCATGGAATTGAGGGAGACTCACCTCCACCTACGTTATGGGCAGACTCGCTTTTTCACACAGAGAACTGGCAGAATAAGAACCATAAAGGCCACTGGCGATGATCGCAGCCCTGAAAGCTGACAATATCCTGCTCATAAAATATAAACACAGAGCATGTTAACACTCCCTGCACAGCAATGCAACATGGCTGTTCTCATGATTCTTGGGTGAGAGATGCACAGACCACTTACAACAGGGTTTTGTGTGAAATGGCCACTTTATTGAAACAGGTGCACATCACAAAAGTATCCTAGGCCTTCCGCTTAACAAAACTAAAGCCTCACTATACAAAGACGCCACCTATATGTTCTCCTACCCTGCACCTCTAAAATGTCCCCCCACATAACCTAACGCTGCAGCTATCTACTTGCTATTGTACTGCTCTTCTGCAATTTTTAACGTACTTCTCCTACAGGGTATCACTGCATCTGTTAGCATCTAACTAACTTAACTTCCTATAGCATAACCTTTAACTTCCTGCCTTGTCCAGGTGTAAGCTTGTTCACACCTTCCCTTTCAGCCTGGTTCGCCAATGGCCACAACAATAAAACATATCTAAACCCAGGCAAACATTTTGGCCACCACCTCTGCACCTGTTTCAAGTGACAATGACACAACACAGGACCCGCTTACACACTTGTTCCAACCAGAAGCCCATTTGTGGATAGCAAAAAACATACCGAGATAACTGGACTATGTGATATAGGAATGGGAGGGGGGGCCAACTTCTCCTGCTGCAATCTCTACCAGCGACCAGGTCACCTTTATATGAAATGGCGGCGATGTAGTCCAAAGTGTATACCCTGCTTGGACTACCACCTCTAAAGTTAAGTAGCCCAAAACGTCTATTGGCAATCATCCAGACTGCATTACTTTCCTCAACACTCCCAGGGGGTAGACCTCCCCCTGGTCGGCTACCCCCTAAACCCCTTTTGGGTGAAAGAGGTGCAGCACAAACCACTTACAACAGGATTTTGTGTGAAAAAGACTGCTTTATTGAAACAGGTGCACATCACAAATTATCCTAGGCATTCCACTTTACAAATCTAAAAGCCTCACTATACAAAGGCGTCACCTATATGTTGTCCTACCCCCACCCCTAAAATGTGCCCCCACATCACCTAACCCTGCAACTATCTACTTCCTACTGTACTGTACTTCTGCAATTTTAACCTTTTACTTCTCCAATAGTTTATCACTACACCTATTAACATGTAACTAGCTTAACTTCCTATAGCATAACCTTAAAATTCCTGGCTTTGCCAGGTTTGTGCTTGTTCACACCCTCCCTTTCAGCCTGGTTCGCCAATGGCCACAACAATAAATCTTATCTAACCCAATGCAAACTTTTCGGCCAACCACCACTCAGACAAAGGCTGTGCTTATGGCATTTTCCTGCCCCTCCATGCTCTCCTCCTTTGACACTAAAGTACTGACACCTTACGGGGGTATGCACAAAGTCCTTGCCAACACTTCTCTTTACTACAGCAAATACAAGTCCATACCAAACCTAGAAAGATGCACCCGCGTCCCCCTGAAAAAATTCCACATTGTCAAACCTCAAATCTGAATGATCAATCCTGCCAAACCTTTCGTACCTACAGAAAGCCCTCATTTCCCTGTTGATCTTTCTCCTTGCTTTGTTGATAGCAGCCGGCCTGTTAGCTCCATGTCACATCCACCTGGGTATAAACTCTGTCCATATCACAAAGCACCCTGCCCACTGCCACTTAATTTCTTGCAAATCTGTTTCCATAGCTTGTAACAATGCCAGGCCTTTCTGTACCAGCATATCATTCTCCCCTAAGTGAATGACAAGTACATCCGGACACCTTCTACCCTTCAAACATTTGTTCAAAACTGCCAACAATTCTTTCCAATGCATGCCTCCCTTTCCTCTCCAAGTGACTGGGAACAATCGTGAATCAAAACCCACGTTCACTCTGTGTTCCCTCTACGCTGCTTGCCTCTCGGCCCACTCAACAGAAGAGTGGCCCACAACCCATATGGAAATGTCCTTGGCTGTCGGGCCTGGAACCAAACCTGAACCAAAATGGCAAACATCACAAACATGAGGTTATACCACATTGTTAACAGTCCCCACCATCCCTCTGTTCGTATCTCTGAAAACATTCCGATGACCATCTCCCCAGACCGATGATGTCCTTCCCGCTCCAACCCATTTTGCCAGCCTCTGTTTCCACCCATATGCAAAAGGAATGCAGACCGAATTTGCTTGCTGGTACCCCCAAACGCTTCATTGCCTTTTGCAGGACCGCTAATAGCTGACATGCCATCAGAGGTGCACCATCCCTGTGCCTGAAAACCACCTCGCTAGGGATCCGTGTCCTGACCCGAAAGCAGTTTCCCCACCAAACTGGGCAATATCTCCCCATCGGGTATGCTTGCAACACCACCTTCTTGCCAGAAGACCTCTGATCCATCTTAGATTTGTGCAACCATATCTCTAGCCGGTCCTCCTGCCTTTCAACGTCACTCCAAACCAAACCCTCACAAAAAACATCCATGTCAGCAGGGTAGTGAATAAACCTGTCTTCTCTCTCCTATGCACACTGACGGCAAAGAGCCAATCACTTTCCCAAATATATTCCATGTCAGAGGCATTCACTTCCACCCCACATAACCCCACTCTTTGGACCAACCTTCCAGCTTTCATGTTCCCAATACCCCTGCTGATGGCGCGTAGCCCCATACCAATTTCACCACAAAGGCGATGCCCGCCAATTTCCCTGCCACAGTGGCCCATGATAGCCCCCTGTTGGTCATAGACAAAATACATTGTACCACATCTTCTGTTCTACTCCACACGTCCAGTCCACAGCGGGCGCTCGTTCACAAAACTCAACCTAAAAATTCCTGAAAAGCAATACTCCGCCCCTCATTTTTCCATCCTGCTCGCCAGTCCTTGACAATGCAGGTCAAAGCCTACACCTCCTGCCGCATCTGAGAATATTTGAACATTCCATTCTGTCTCTACTGGACTCAGCAACAGAATGCCATTAAATGAGTCAACTAAGAAACGCAACATGTGCAGATCCTCCTTCACTCCTGCTGACAATCGTTCATAATGATGAGGTAAGGACAAACCCGCCATTGACAGGCCCAGTCTCCAACAAAGCAACTGTCCTGCCCTGACCACTCTGCAAGCAAAATTCAAGTGTCAAAGAAGGACCTGCACTTCCTACACCTTCACTTTTTTTTACCCTGCATGCAATCCAACAAAGGCTACATTTTCCGCTTTTTGTCTGGCTTTAAATGCGCCTCCATGGCTTCAGAGTCAATCTTGCTTCCCCAAAAAATGCCAGCACTGTACTGGGTCTCACTGTCTTGTCTGGAGCTAATGGAACTCCCAAGTCCCCCGTGAGCAATTCAAAACTTGCCAGCAGCTGTGGAGTGCCAAAAGAACAATTGATGGACAGAATGCAGAACAATATCATAAATTCACCCCAGTACAGAGATCTGGGCCTAAATCCATCATTTTTTTGCTCCCCATGCCATTCCAGTTTGAACCCAGCCATATGCAAATCAGTCTTGACCCTGTGCCCAATGGGAACAGTCTAGCCTGAACTGCCAGGCCAGGTCCTCCCAGGACTGGAAACAAGCATCCTAGGACCGGTTTCGGGGTTTCATCCCTCATCAGCCAGGATAGCTTGACTCCAGTGGCATGGAGAGCACAGGACCTACGTCTGGGCATACCCGTCCCACTTGGGGTGGCAAATGCAAAAAGAACATTTGATGGACAGAATGCAGAACAATATCATACATTCACCCCAGTACAGAGATCTTGGCCTAAATCCATTGTTGTTTAGCTCCCCATGCCATTCCAGTTTGAACCCAGCCATATGCAAATCAGTCTTGACCCTGCACCCAATGGGAACAGTCCAGCCCGAACAGCCAGGCCAGGTAAACCCTGAACTGGCAACAAGCATCCTAAGACCTTTTTGGGGTATCACCCATCATCAGCCAGGATAGCTCGACTCCAGTGGCATGGATATCTGGGCCTAAATCCATCGTTTGTTTGCTCCCCATGCCACTGTGGTGTATCACATGTACATGCCCCATACACCACGTAAATAGCCACTGCAAGAATGAACTAAAATGCTCAAACAGAGCACAAGATATAGAACACCCCATTGGCAATGCTTTGTCCACATATTAATGGCCCTGAAATTGTATCCCCAGCAATAGAAAATCATCAGGGTAAACTGTCAGCAACCGGAACACTAACTTAATGTCACTTTTGCCCATCACGCCCCTCTTCCCACATGCTCCACGATTGCCATGGCCACATCCACAGAAGAATAAGACACTGATGCCAACTCATCTGAAATAAAACCATTGACCGATCCCCCTTCAGGCCAAGATAAATATTGTATCAGATGAAATTGCCCTTTCTCCTTCTTGAGAAACACCCCAGTGGGTCACGCAATCAAATTTTTCATTGGCCAATCGTTAAATGGACCTGCCATCTTGCCTTCCTGTACTTCCTTCCATAGCTTGTCCTGAACTACTTGCGTGTGCTCTCTGACTAACTTCAGGTTGTCAGTCCACCGTCTCTCCCTCTGGCCCTCATATCCTAGTCTGAACCCATAGTTAAACCCATCCTGCAATAACCCAGCATCTTCCTCCCTGTCATAAAAAATGCAGCCCGAAATTCAACCTGTCTAAATTAATCAGGGTATGAGCCACAGATCCCTGTGCTCCCGTGTCACCAGCTGCTGTTCTGGGTCGTTGTGAACCAGGGTCCCGTGGTGTTGTTGCCAGTGTCCAGGGTGTCCCCATTGGTATCCCCAGCCATCCTGTAAGAGTGTATGAGGGCATATCTCCCTGTGCATTTGGAGTACTCATGCCGGAATTTACAATATTAATGTGTGCACAGTCCCTTGTTGAAAACCCAACAAGATCCCAGTGTTCCGCATTGTCCTTTCGTTGTTGACCCTACCCCCCTCCCACTCCCCCGCCCGGGTAGGACGTCCTTGAAAGGGCCGATACACAATGGGCAGCCCACTAGCTGTAAAAATACTTTTCCCAAACTTCAATGTGAAGGAAGTGACCCAATTAAGGTCACTTTCGACCACCTCTCAGCCTTCCGTACCAAATGAAGAGTCGGTCAGACAGTAGAGAATACAAACCAATATATGTTTATTCAGATACACTCGAGCGGAGCCCGGTCTGCCCACTCTCTTAGGTGTGCTGCAGAGGGACTGAAAATCAAAAGCATAGAGATACATATTATACTATTCGTAACTGGATTAAAACATGCCCATAATGGAATTTTCCAAGCAGATGCAGCTAGACAGTGCAATACAAAAAAGTTACGTTTCGATCCTCTTATCGTGCATTACCGCAGAAGCTCATGGTTGTTTCTTCCTGCACCCGCCACTGGACAAGTGGGAGAGGACCTTTATCTAGTGGGAGGGTATGCAGCACATGAACAGTGTATTCTTTAACGAGGAAGGTTTCATCATTCTGGGAAATGAAACCTAACGGGGCCTTTTCTCAGAAGTGAGCAAAGGTTAGTTTCACTCACGCATCTAAAATGGCGTCTAAACCCAAAATGGTGCAGCGAATGCTAACTTACATAAAACAATGCGTAAGCATGAATTTTTCGATTCTAACAAATGGACCCAGGGTGTGCTGCCACAAATCTGAATCAATCTCTCCCCATTTTGCCTCCTCTTCCAGTGCCATACAAGCTTTAAACTCATCATCATATTGGGCCCATGCATATCCTCCATAAGTGATCTGCCCTTCCTTCTGGATCGCACCCATGTACTTAAATAGTCCTATGCACTGCTCAGGGAACTGCTCACAGTACACACTGGTGCATATTAGAAACGCTGCTGTCCAATTCTCAATGGTCAAGGGCACCCTGGGTTTCTTGGGAAGGTCATAGTCCTCTTCCTTGGTCCTTCCTTAGATTGCAGCTCCCTGTGGAGCAATTTAAACATCTCCATATATTCCCCTTTCCATATTTTTTCTTTTGTGGACAGCATCAAAAGTTCCCCTAAAGGTTTTGTCGCGCCAATATAGGGCAGTTATTTAATCTTCAATTCCTTACTTTCCATCCAGTTCTCCTTTTTTTAAAAACTTTATTTCTAATTGTTGGCAATCATGTACGTTAATACATATCATTTATAAAGGCTGGGCAATTACAAAAGTGACGCACTTATATCCGACATCGTGATAAACATCATGAACTTATAGGCAAAAACATTTACTCTCAGGATTAAGTAACCAAAGGGCCTCATGGGTTGGAGGTCGGTTCTTGTTGACGAATATAACTGATAAAGAGCTCCCAAATGTCTCAGGGGCGAAATCTTGGAGGCATTAAGTCCCAATAAGTAGACAATTGTTCATGGCAATAAGCAATATCCTTTACCCAGTCTCTTGGTTTTGGTGCCAAAGTGCCACCCCAGCACATTGCGACCCTACATTTAGCAAGGAGGAGTAGTAGGGCGGTGAGTTTGCGAGAGCTGCTGGTTATCTCTGCCATGTGGCCTAACAGCCCAGTTAAAGGAGAAGGGGACAGCGGCAGTTGTATGATTTTCCCAATTACTTCAAAAACCTCCACCCAGTATGCTGCAACCGCCGGGCCCTGCCAGGCGATATGAATGAAATCCGCTGAAGCGGCATGACATCATGTACATTGAGAATCTGGAGATATACCCATTCAGTGTAATAGTACTGGAGTGCGGTAGGTGCAATGTAAAAAGTTAAAGTGAATGAGGCGTAACCTGTAGTTTGGGGATAATAACTGAAGCTGGCTGCAGCAAAACGCCCATTGTGCGTCTGTAAGTGGAAGGGCGAGATCTACCCCCCAGGCTTCTCGGGCTGGTGTATGCGCTGCGGGCGAGGTGCGTTGCATGCTTTGGTACAATGACGTAATAAGTTTCCGGGATGAGCTCGTGGTGTACATATATTCTAGGGCTGAAAGGGTCACCGGGGGCGCAGGAAACGTTTTGAATAATTCTCGGCATGTCGCTCGGAGTTGATAATATAAAAAGGTGTCTAGTGGCGCGCTGGATGTATGCTGCGGAGTCGGAGGGCCGCGGAATTGATCCCATGGAAAAAGGTCTGCGAAGGTATGCATATTGAGCCTGTCCGCGCCATTGCATGCGCCGCCGTCATGTAGAGGGGGTATTAATGGGTGTTTCGTTATCGAGATTGATGGGGCGTAAAGGAGGGGGACGCCTGCGTGTCGCACCAGCCCAGCCCATGCCCATCTCATGCATTGTGAAGTGTCTATTTCCGACACAGGTCGTTTATATGGAGTAACCAGAGCTGTCAAGAGCGGCCATGGTGAAACCGCGTGAAATCTCTACTGCAACGTTCGTTTGAAATGCCGTGGGATGCGTCCAATAATGTAGGAAGTGTGCCTGAGCGAATTGCGCGTACAGTTGTAGATCAGGTGTGCCTAACCCTCCTTGAGTTTGCGGCAAGGTCAGCAATTCATATTTAACCCGAGGTTGTTGTCCTGCCCAGACTAGTGCGATGAGATTGGACCTGAGTCGTTTGAAGAAGGCCTGTGTGATCAGGGTGGGAATGTTTATGAATAAATAAAGAAATTTTGGTAATACCACCATCTTCGCGATGGCGATTCGGCCTGTCGAGGACAGTGGGAGCTTCGTCCATATGGGAATGCGATCTTTAAGCCATGCCATCGCTCTGCCAAAATTGGCCTGCCACAGCTCGGTTAGATCTCTGCTAATGTAGATTCCTAGATATTTAACTGGCCCCGTTGCCCACTGAAGGAGATATTCTACGGGAAATGGGACTGTGGCTTCCGTTAGTGGAAGAAGTATTGATTTGGCCCAATGAACCTCGGATAAGCCTCCGAAACGTATGAGTTCACGGATTAGTGGGGAGAGGTTGTGTTCCGGCTGACTAACATAGAGAGTGATGTCATCCGCATATAGGGATACGGTGAGGCTTCGAGTTGTGAGTCCCACCCCCCGGTTTGCATGGTATTGGCCAATTTGAGCGGCTAGGGGCTCCATCGCAATGGCGAAGAGGAGGGGCGAGAGGGGGCATCCCTGCCGCGTGCCCCTGCTGACCGGAAAGGGCTCTGATATCTGCCCATTAAGGCATACCCGGGCGGTGGGCAATGTGTAAAGGAGTCGTATCTGTGCAAGAAAGATGGGGCTGAGGCCCATTCTGGCCAGGAGTGGGAACAAGAAACCCCATTCCAATGTATCGAATGCCTTAGTCGCATCAAGCAAGGCTGCCAGCGCTGTAATGTGGGGGTGTAGATAGTGCATTACCGCAAACATGGTCCGAAGATTGTGTGCTGTGGAGCGGCCCGGTATAAACCCAGATTGGTCGGGTCTGATCATTACCGGCAGCAGGAGCTGCAACCTGTTCGCTAATACCTTCGCGAATACTTTGTTATTAATATTGATGAGCGATAGGGGCCTATAGGAATCACACTGGTCAGCTGGTTTATCAGGTTTGAGAAGCGTGAAAATTACAGCTTCTCGTGTAGAAGGGGGAGCGAGCCTACTTCTAAGGCATCGCGATAGACCTCCAGCAGTTGGGGAACTAAAATGTCGGAGTACTCTTTATAAAAGGCTGCTGTCAGTCCATCCATACATGGGGACTTGTCCAGGAAAAGGCTAGCAATTGCCTGCTGCACTTCCTCAGCAGTGATGGGGGAGTCTAGAAATTCCCAGTGTGAGTTGGAAAGCCACACTAGTTCAATAGTGTCAAGGTAGGTTTGCAAGTCCGGGAGGGAAGTTGCTTGGGAAGTGGAGTATAGTTGGGTAATGAAGTCTACCATAATGTGTAGCAAGTCGGGAGTGTAGAAGTGACGGCGACCCTCTGAGTCTATCAGGCCTGTGATGTAAGAAGATGCACGTGGTCTCTGAAGTAGCCTGGCTAGTGTCCTGCCCGGGCGGTCACCCTCACCATATTTACGCGCCTGAGTTTCTTTACCTAGAAATTTAACTTCTCTAGTTGCTTCCTCCTGATATGCTGTAATTTTTCTGCAGATGTCAGCTGGGACAGTAGGAAAAAATATATGGCATCACCTTTGTATTGGATGTGGCCCCTCTCCCTGGCCTGACGAAGGATAGTGTCATGGTCTTTCTAGTTCTCAAGGCGTGCCACGATTGGGCGTGGGGGAGCCCCTGGGGGAGGTCTTGGTCCCAGCGACCTATGGGCTCTCTCGACAATGAAAACCGGCGACAAGCCGAACCGAAGAGGTCCCGCAGCATAGTTTCCATAAAGTCCTCCATCCTGGAGATAGCTGTGGACTCAGGGATGTCCACCACGCGGAGATTATTGCTTCTCGAGTGGGCTTCAAGGTCTTTGTTTTTTTGTTTGATCAAATCCAGTACCTTGTCCATTTGTAGCAAACGTTCAGCAGCGGCAATTTGGTTGTCTTCAGCTTCGGATACTCTGGTCTCCAAGTGGTCGAGCCGGGAGTCATGTACGTCAACCCTGTTCTTCACTCTGTCCAGGCGGGAGGAAAGCAGGTCCAGCTTGGCATCTATGTTTTTCAGGCTGGATTTTACTTCTAATAGTATGGCTTTTAGGTCCAGGTCCTGGTCCTCTGGGGCGCCGTCTTCTGAGGGGTGTGATGCAGCGCTTTTCTCTGCCTCAGGTTCAGTGTGTTTGGCGTTGCGTGTTTTTTCAAAACTAATCTTGGACTGTCTACCCTCTGGTTTCTCCATGGTCGCAGTTATCTAGGGCCAGCAGTCCGCCGGCTGGTGGGAGTCAGGGAAGGTGTGTCTCATTGTCCCGTCCCACTAATAAGGCCCAGCGGTCTTCCGACACCAAGCTCACCCACTCGCAGAGTTGAGATATTCCGTGGTTCGTGGCGGCTGAGCTTTGGGGCAAATTCGCGCTGGCTGAAGCCAGGGACACGAACTGCCTAACGGCCGCAGGTCAAATGCCTTACTGTATTTCAGTTCACAGGGCCCGGGTATTTGGTGGCTTGTAGTGATTGGGTTTTGAGGCAGATTCACGCAAGCTGGAGCCGGGGGCACGAGGTGCGCAGCGGCTGTAGATCAGATGCCTTTCTTTACTTCAGCGCGCAGGGTCCAGGTAGTTTGTGGCTGGTGGCGCTTGAACTTCGAGGCAGATTCGCGCGAGCTGGAGCCAAGAACATGAGTTGTGCAGCGGCTGTGGGTCAGAGGCCTTTCTTTATTCCAGCGCGCAGGGTCCAGGTGGTCTATGACTTGCCACGATTGGGCTTCGAGGCAGACTCGCGCAAGCTGGAGCCGGGGAGGCGAGCCGCGCAGCGGCCGCGGGTCTGAGGCCTTTATCTATTCACCGCCGGGGAGCCCCAGCCCCCAGGTGCGCGGGCCCGATCGGCCGTGATGCAGCAGGTATTATGAGTACGTGTGGCGGCAGGGCACCCGCAGGCTGGAGCGCCGCAGCAGGAGCCCAGTCCGGTCCAGGCACCAGGGGGGGGAAGGGGAGGGCAGAGTGCGCCCCAGCACGGCCGGGCCCGTGGATGGCCTCACTCACTGCCTCTGAATGTTTCCAGCTCTCTCACGGGCGGCGTGGGTAGGCCCCGCCGTGCGTCCCGCGGCAGCCAGGCCCAGGCGGTGTCATGAGCCCCCCGTCTCTCGAGCCCGGTCCCACAGCGCCTCAATGTAGCGGGTCCTCATGCGCAGTGTGGCGAGACCGGTGGGGCCCACACAGCCTCCGATCCGCTCCTCCACCTCAGTGCCCGAGCGGCCGGCCCAGGCATCAATTCTCTCTCGGCTCCCCGGCATCAGCAGCTGCGCCCGATGGCGCTTTGAGGTCAGGATTTTCGCTGCCCCGTCAGTGCCACCGGTGTTCGTGAAGTGTCGTGGCTCAGTGGCAGGGACGGATGGCCCTTATTTTGGCTGATTCATGGCGGATGTTGGGCTCAGCTGGCAGAACTCGCCTAAGGAGCGGCCATCTTGCACCGCGGCGAAGCCATGCCCCCTTCCATCCTGTTCTCCTTAACCGCTAGGTCCCCCTCTGAACCTCTTGTCTCCTGTCTCGTGCTCTCCACAACCTTTGCCTGCTGCACCTCTGTTACCCCTTCTGCCTTCCCTGTACACTTACCCCCTTCTTTTGGCCTTTTCTCTTGCACCGTGTCTTTTCCCTTATGGTTCACTGTGCCCACCCCGCATCCTTCACATACATGCCTTTATTCCGCTTTGTACCTTCACTCCCTATGTCCTCTCCAGCATCGACACCTGTTGAAACCTTTACTGGCAGTGTTTCCCTTGTCCGTTCCATCTTACCAGGCATCAAGGTTGGAGCTGGCACCGAAGTCTGCCGCCTAGCCAGCTGCTCTCATCTGTCTTGAAACTGTGTACCACTGGGCCTCGCCTGTGTTCTGTTCTCACCCTTGTAACACACTAGGAACAGAAGGATTAGCATATCTCCCCGACTTTATTGGCACCTTGTTGTAAACCGTCTCTGTTCAGCCTCCAATGTGGCATCATCGTCCACCAGCGCACCTTCCTCCAAACTGTCCGTGTCATAATCCAGGAGGCTGCTCTGAATGTTCCCTGTGGCGGCGCCCAAAAATCCCCCCAGACCTTCTTCTGTCAGTGATCGTCCCCTCCCACAACATAGTCCGGCCAGCCGTACCAGGCCCAGACTTTTCTTCCCCTTGAGGTGTTTGAGTCGCACCGTATTCTCCCGAGTCTGCCGCTCTGTCGTTCCCTACAACCTGCAAGGAAGAAGATAGGACAAGTGTGCTGGCCCCCTGCACCCTTGACCCTTCTGGCACCCAACACCTCCTACCTTGCTCCTCAACTCCTCTTGCATGAGCATTCCCTTCACGTGCGAGCAATCTGTCTACTGGGAGCACATCCCAGTAGGTTGAGCCCTCCTTTCACTCCTCAACCCCCTGATGCTCCTGTCCCCCACTCCCTGCTGGTGTGACACCCTCCCGCACCGCTTGGGTGTACACCTTCCTGGGCTGCTGCCTTTCCACCATCAGCGATCCCTCCTGCAACATACTTGTGTCACCTCTTCCCCTCCCCCGCCTCAGCCTCCTCCTCCTGACTGCAATACAGAAGTGCTGCCACCACTGCTGAGGCTGGACCTCTGTCTGCCACTATGGCCGTGCCTCCTCTCCTTTGCCAAGTCTGCCCCCCTTTCTATCTTGCCCCACTCACGCACCACCCTTATCCAGAATTTCTGCGTACTTCCCCCGTTCGCTAAAGTCACTGTTTGGCCCGCCCACTATGGTCACTTTACAGCCCTCAGGCCCATTCTGCACATGGGACTCCCCCCAACAGCGCCTCTTTTTTCCCTTTTGGGACTCTCTTCGCACTCTCGAGCGGCCCCGATTGCTAACCTATGCTGCCTTCTTAGGCAGCGCTGCTGACGACTGTGCAGGGGAACAAGCCCAGACCATGGTCGACTTCCCCTCCGACGCCTGACGCTCCAGGTGTCCCAAAACCACCTCAGTGCTGGCCACCACGAGATTGAGGCGCCCCACCTCCCACAACAGCTTCAGCACCTGCAGCACTTTGTCTTCTGCCATCCTAAGCCAAACAAAGTACCACTTTCTACCGAATGACAACTTTCCCAACTTTCTCCTGCTGCAAATCCCTACCAGCCACCATGTCACTTTTATGTGAAATGGAGGCGATGTAGCCCAAAGTGTGCAAGTATACCCTACTTGGGCTACCACCTTTAACAGTATGTAGCCCAAAACTCCTATTGCCAGTCATCTAGACTGCACCACCTCCCTCAACACTCCCGGGAGACAGACCTCCCCCTGGTCGGCAGCCCCCCAAAACCCTAATTTCAGAACATTCCTCAGATCAATAAATCACATGTCAATGAAAGGAGTAATCATCAACTACCTGGGAGGAGAGGTGATAAAATGTTTTACTTTCACAAGGGAATTGTTTTTAAAAAGCCCAAAAAGAGCATGGGAGAGAGCAAGTTCGCACAGCGGGAATGGTTTGAGGTGAAGTGGCACATCAACACCCTACAGGGACAAGAAACTGGCATTGGGACAAGGAACTAGCACTTTAGAAAGCTTTTATTAGTTGGCCTACACAGATAGTTATTGCTCACAAAAAACGAATTCTGATTGGTTACACAGGGGTGCTAATGAAGAGTAAAGACCAGCAGGAGTAATCTATTCAAACTCCTGGCACCACACTACTGATACCTATGAGTACATTGACCTGGAGGTACGCAAAATGTACAACTCTGAAAAACGTAGGCCTTTTATTCGATACAGCTGTGAGCCCGAAACCGGTCCCAGGATGCTTGTTTCCGGTCCAGGGAAGACATGGCTTGGCAGTTCGGGCTGGACTGTTCCCATGAGGCACAGGGTCAGACTGATTTGCATATGGCCATGTCTGAACTGGGGTGGCGGAGTGAGCTAAAGAATGATGATGGATTAAACCCAGATCAGTTGACTGGGGGTGAGTGCTTGCAATGTTCAACACTCCGTCCATCATCCCCTTTGTTTTTGCAGTGTTCGCCCTGAGTTGGCAGGGTATGCCCAGACGTGGGTCCCTTGCTCACTTTGCCACTGGATTCAAGATAGCCTGGCTGATGAGGGCTGTGAGCCCGAAACCGGTCCCAGGATGCTTGTTTCCGGTCCAGGGAAGACATGGCTTGGCAGTTCGGGCTGGACTGTTCCCATGAGGCACAGGGTCAGACTGATTTGCATATGGCCATGTCTGAACTGGGGTGGCGGAGTGAGCTAAAGAATGATGATGGATTAAACCCAGATCAGTTGACTGGGGGTGAGTGCTTGCAATGTTCAACACTCCGTCCATCATCCCCTTTGGTTTTGTTTTATTCGATACAGCGGAGCAGATTAAATTCAGTATTGATTTATATTGCAGCAAACATATAAACTTAACTGATAAAACCTTTCCCGAACTACTGCTTACTGCTATAAGTGGGGTACTTTTGTTCAAAGCTTTATCGCTCGCCTAGCATTTCGTCTATTACTCCCCAAAGGCAGAATGACTGAATCGTCGATAGCTGGGATTAGAGTTTCACTGCACTCACTACATGTTCATTTTCTGCCACTTCATAATTCAGACACACAAATGCTCAGTGAACGCAATTAGAAGGAATTTTGTCCTCGATGTATGTCATGTTCAAGATTTGAAAGGCTTTTTGCTGCAAGAGTATTCTCGCCAATCTATGCAATCAGCAAAATTGCCTATCATATATTAATGAGATATTTAGATTTGTACAACTAAGTGGTCTTTCCTTTATCTGGGGTTTGTATGAACAAGATAATTAGTCCAAGAGTAAAGTAATTTCTCTGGAAATTACTGTACTTCGCCTGAAGGGACTGGTCCATTTTTCAACTTGATGCGTGCAAATTCTTTACAATGCATTTACAGAAATACTTGTTAGGATAATTGATTTAATTTCAGTACACGTCAAGATACTGCAGTTTCAAATGTAGATATTAACCATAATTATGATAAGTATGTGGATTTATATTAACGTATTTCACTTATCCTTCCCATGAAATGTGCTTATTTTTAAATTCAAATGTAATTCCATGCAGTGGAGTTGCATGAAATCTGACCACATTCTCCTTCAAACGTTGTATGTAACGCAGTTTTTCAAGTAAGACATAGGAATTACACTTCTTGCATAACGTCCGCCATTTTAAAAGTGACATTTTGAGATGTCCTGGCTCTATGCATATGCCGGACATGTTTAATTGTTCCATTTATACCAGTCTTTTTTTCGCTTTTGCCTTATTGTGGAGTTTATTCTTTCTCGCTCCATTATTGATTGTTTTAATTCCATTGGGAGAATCCCCATGACCTCTTACTTTACACCTCCCATTCCTGACTTATATATTCTTTACCAACACTAAAATGGGAAAAAAAACCTAAACAAGTATACACAGTTATATATATGCAGGCAAACTAATGATACCACTCTTCAAATTAATTTGGAGTGCATGGTTTACTAATTTTGTTTCCTTTTTCACCAGCGCCAAGACGCTCGTGTGATATAACTCAGCTTTCCCACGTGCGACCGAGTTATTCTCTCCTGGCATTACTTTGCCTGACTACCTGCTTAATGTTATTACGCTTGGTAAGCCTTTCTCACCAGAGATAGTCAGCCTCCCACAACACACACGTCGCTTCAGCACTTGAATATCTGGGTCGCCACTTTTCATGATCTCGCCTAGTATCCCCGCCGTAACACTTAAAGGTCTTGTTCCATTTTGCACAGTGAGATCTCCAATAGTAACGGTTTCTTTCACCCAGCATGTGTACCTTGGTAACACCTAGCACACGACGTCTGGATGAAATGTTTTTTCACTTAGTCCTTCACAGGCACTATGTTTCAGAGACTGTGTTCCACCATCCCTATGATCTACTTACTATTTTCTTCTTGTCTTCTATATCTTTTACCACTGTTTTACAGGCTTACTTTCTCTCAGGCATGTAAACGTTATGTCCTGATGATGATCCCAGTATTGGTTTTACGGGATCGAAACGTCACTGACCTTACACACACCGTAAACGCTATTGAAATAATTACTGATGTGTAACGGTGTTACTACTTATTGTCTGCTTGTTGCATTTCTATATATAATTTACAAGCAATTTTTGTCCTGCCTGAGCCTTTCTATGAATTTCTGTTCATTCTGTTTTCTGTTATATGTGTTGCGTCGGACGCAGGATTGTGTCCCACTTTATTCTTGTTTTTGTGATTTGAAACATTATTAAAATCCCCTGTCCGGCTGGACAGCCCTAATATAGCACTGATTTCAGGCCTATATTCATTGTTCCTTTTGTGTATCTCCCTTGTCAGGGACTACTTTGTAATTATAACCATCATAAGAAGTGACGTCATATGACCTCTGCCTCTGAAGTTAAGAACCCCGTAATAAGTTCACATTTAGTATAAGACAGCAGTTACTGCACATGTACATGTCTATTTCACATACAACTGTATTTTAATTGGGATGCTGACATGATGTGCCAGGTACATTTTACGCATTTAATTTCTTTTGCTTTCTTTTATTTTTCAAGTCAGAAATGTTCAGTACACATAGTTCATAAGAGTAAATTCATATGCAGAATAATCCATACTATATGTGTAGCATAATGAAGATCACAAAAACTAACAAATTAATAACAACAAGTAACCATCATCTAAAAAAAACACTGTCAATGACAACCTTTCACATGAAAGTAAAAAAACACAAAACAAAAAATTAATTGATTATAAATCCCAGTGAAAACCTGCCCAGATTTAATCAAATTTCCTCAAAGAAGAGGGGACTCTACCTTTAGCCAAGGCCATCTCAGACTCATAGACATGTATCAGGAGGGCCCACCATTCAACTGCTTTGGGGGAATAGCAGCAATCCATGCCCGGGCTATACATAACCGAGCACAGAAATCATTATTGTCAATAAGCACTTGATTCCCCATCGTACTCAGACTTGACCCCCATCAGTATCTCTTTAGGGGATAGTGAGACTTGGACTCCAAGGCTAGAGGACATTAGCTTGGTAACCTGGTCCCAAAAACCATGCAGGGCTGGGCATATGGCAAACATATGCACAATATCAGCAGCTAAGAAAGTACATTTGCTGCACCTGACTCTATCCCTAGATATATTTGCGCCCCATTTAGAAATCTTCTCAGGAGTGTAGTGTAGAAGGCTTAAACTGTTGTTATTTGAAATTAATGGAGTGTGCCGAGCAATCGACGATCTCCAATGCCCTCCGAATCTCAGAAACAAGGATATCGGAAGATAGAAGCCGACTCCATTTTGTTGCCAATACCTCATTATCATCAGTGGCATACTGAGAAAAGCCCTGATATATCGTACTAATCGATGGTTTCTTACATAATTTATATAGATGTAATGTTAACTCTGTACCTTCAAGATCCACCAGGCGCTTACACCCTGACAAAAAGTAGTCCCTCACTTGTACATACTTGAAAACATTGTGTTTAGGGAGCCCATGGATGGCCTGCAGACCGGCAAATGAGCAGAAGCCAATCAGATCGTTCAGCTGCCCAATAGTCTGAACCCCACATTGTGCCCAGGCCCTACCTATAGAATACTGAAATACTGATGGGAAGGCAGGATTCTCCCATAACGGTGTTTCTTGATTTAAAAAAGCTACAAAGAATGAATACAGATTTCCTGCCAAATACGAATGACATCGTTCACAATCTTAAACCGGACCCTCTTATAGTAATTAGGGTCTCCCAGCCGGTAGATAAAAAGCCTAAACTCAGCCCCAAGCGCTAGCTGGTAGCAAAAAGCTGCTCTATCTAGGTCAGCCGGGATTGATAACCTACGCAGGTACCCTGCGAACGCTGCCTAAAAATATAACTTCATATCAGAGAGTTGAAGCCCCCCCTGTTTAAATGGAGTCTTCATAAATCGAATTGAACGTCTTGCTCGCTTATACCCCCAAATAAAACTTCCAATAGCTCCTTCCAAATGCCTAAAAAAAGAGTTGAGGATCCGTAGTGGGATTGCCCTAAAGAAATAGAGAAATGTTGTTAGAATATTCATCTTGTTGATATTGCATCGTCCAATAAGACTAAGGGGCCGATTCCGATCTGGGTCGGAAAGCTCTCCGACCGATCCGGATCCGGATTGTTTTCCGACCGAGCCGGACCCCTGCAGTCCGACCGAACGAGTACGATGCGGCCGTATGCTGCCGGACTCGGTTCGGTCGGACTCCCATTGAAGTGAATGGGAGCTGGTCGTACGACGTGTACATGGGCTCCCATTGACTCAATGGGTACGTTGCGCACAAGGGGGCCCCCTGTAGTGGGTACGCCTTGGTGCCATCCGCACCGTACCCGCATGTATAGGGGGGACCCATGGGTCCCCCCTGTGTCCGACTCGTAAGGCTACGGGTGAAGGGGGGTCCGGCACGGACCCCCGAAGTCCGCGTCCAGGAGCTTTTTCGAGTCGGAGGCTCCGACTCGATCTGGCTGTCCGGATCGTGCATCGTACTGGCTCGGTCGTAAAACGTCTCCATTGCGCGCCACGAATCGAGTGCGAACGAGTCGGACGAAGCGGTTCGGACCCGGAAACGAGTCGGTCGGCGATTTCGCGTTCACTCGCATCGTACTTGCTCGCTCGGGCGACTGTACGAATCGGTCGGAAACAAAGCCTCCGACTAGGATCCGGTAAAGCCGAATCCGATTTGGAGCCCTACCGACCAAGATCGGAATCGACCCCTAAGTGGGAGTTTATTCCAGGACTTCATTCAGTAGTGACTGATAATAATAAAGGCTCATAGTTCAGTTTAATTGCGTTCCTAACCTCCGAGCATAATTTAACCCCAAGATATACAGCAGTCGAAGTTACCCCTGAGATTTGAACATCTGGCTTGTAATTCAATAAATCCGTAAAAATAGAGAGGAGCCCCTCTCACCAAAGGGACAGGGCACCTTATGAGACTATCTAGTCAAAAAAAAGATTCCCTTTGGGTTTCTTATTGATTCTCACACCAGTGGAAGCCCGCTGCAAGCCCCAAGCTGCATTTTCTGGAGACCGGGCCAGGGGAGGACTACACCTCCCAGACTCCCCGGTCCCCCTGCTGCGTCACGTCCGCACCCAGAGGCGCTGTTAAGCATTCCTGTGGCCCGCGGCCTTGGAAGCCTGTGGAAGCCCTCTGCAAGCCGCATTTTCTGGAGACCGGGCCGGAGGAGGACTATACATCCAAGACTCCCAGGTCCCCCTGCTGCATCACTTCCGCGCCCGTCATAGTCTGGAAGAGGCTGGGTTGGGCAAAGGCCTCTAAGCCCTCAACATTGAAGGTACTGTACTATCTATATTAGTGCCCTGGAACTGCGCTTTTGTTCTCCCAAGGTCCACAACCAAGGACATTTGTATAATCATTCCAGTTGGCCATGGGGAAGAGGAAAGCGGTTGAGGGTGGATCTGGGGAAACACACATAAAAGTAAAAAAATCAAAGAAAGGCATGAAGCACGCCGGGGGTAATTGTGTTTTCGACAGAATTGACAATCTTGTGTCAGAATAATGTGGAAATATTGGCGTCCCCGGGGCCCCTAGCCAATTCTAGCACCACTAGCCCTAAGTCTCCATCTGTATTAGTAAATACCAGACCACCCAAACGCATTCCTCATATCTTTAAAAAGCATACTAAATGTGCGATAAGGCCTGACTCCCCAATATCACAAACCACCAAGACGGACTGCCCAGTAAGCCTCACAACTTCACAGTCACATGAACTACTAGGCTCGGATGTCATTAGTAGCAATAGATTCTCACCTCTTACAGCCTTGTTAGAAGATCCCCAAGATGACGAGGTAGGCATGACTGTAGGGGGTGGAGGTATAGGGGTGAGGACGGGGGCAGAACACGGGGCTGAACATGCTGTTCAGAGGGAGTTAGCCATGCCTGATTCTAATGTCTTATCAATTATTATCAACCTAAGAGCAGAAGTAGCATCCCTGAATTTATTAATACTTGATTTGAAAGACCAGGTTAGCCTCCTTCTGGCTAAGAATGGGAACCCTTTTGATGAACCAACTGCCCCAGCTCCTCAGCCTGACATACTTAGAGAGGGGGACCCAGCCTTGCCTCCCGTAGAATGTCTTCAGCACCTGACCAGATCTAGCAGCATAGTTCCCAGGCAAAATCTTAGTGAGCTAAGGAGCAATAAGCTCTCGGAAAAACGGGGGTCACATTGTGTACAACTAAATGGCTCCCTGGCCGCGGCGAAAGACCGTTTTGTAATGACACCCAGCCCAGGTGTAACCGTAGTAATACTCTAGTAAGTGAGGAGAACAGAGCTCCCTATACCCCTAATAGGACATACATGACAAATGTCCAGAAAAATAACCCTAACGAAAAGTGGGAAGGCAAAGTTTCACTTAAAAACAAAGACATTCACTGGATTAGGCACACTAGAGGCTGTAGGTCAATAATTAGGGAGGACATCTTATGAGCAAGAAGGCTATCCCCTCCCCTTAGTAAACAGATTGCATAGAATTGAACCTGGTTGATGACATGCTGGTTCATAACTTGGTTGCCTTGGAAGCTAGATCATGCCCCTTTGCGAATACCAGCATCCAATTCAAGTACCAACCCCCTTCTGTCTCCCCTTACTCCGGCCAAGACTCGACTCTGGCCACCATCAATTGACTGAACCGGCCTATTTTAACTCCTGCCTGGAGGAACCCCGCAGCTCTTTTTCCTATACCTGTAGAAAAGACATGCCACCAATGGTAGCGTAAGTTCAGGATCGCCCTGGGTTTTATTTCCGACTATACCCAGGGAGCACCCTGTGGGGGGCACCTTGCTTCCCGCAACCAGTAACCACCAGATCCACCCGGAGCTGTTGATACCTGAGAAGAGACATCTGGTAGTGTAAGTGCAGGATCGCCCTGGGTTTTATTTCCGACTACACCCAGGGAGCAGCCTGTGGGGGGCACCTTGCTTCCTGCAACCAGTAACCAACAGATCCACCCAGAGCTGTTGATCTCGAGACCTAGCCCTCCCAACAACCTCATGCCTCTTGCCAAGCGCCAGTTAAAGATGGCGTCTTGGAATGTGACTGGGGTGAAGACAAAGCTGATATTTCCGCACTGGATCCACTTCATGGAAAACTTTGATATCTGTCTACTCCAGGAAATCTGGAGTACCACTCCATCGTATATGCCTGGGTTTCTAACGTTTCACCGTCCAGCCAACCAGAACAAAGTCGGTCGCCCTTCAGGGGGATTGTTAGTTTGGGTAAAGATAGAGCTCAACTGCCAGGTTCGAGAGCCCTCCTGTAATAACCCCGATATTATGACTATCCGCCTAAAGAGTAAAACAGGCAGCACCATGGGCATTTTCAATGTCTATGCAAAAGGAACCGGGTTGGGTGGCAGATCTATCACCCTCCAAGATCTTGATTCTAGCGGGGGACTTTAACGTCATTTTGAAACCCCTGGGGAAGGAGGACGACAGTGAGGAAAGAGAAGAAGATGATTATTCGCTAGTCCCCCAACTCGACCTACCTCCAATTAGGAAATGTTCTCAAGTAGTACTATAGCTAAAAGTCATTACCCTGGGGCATGGACTGAGGGCCAAAACGGGCAGAGTAAGTCGAATAAAATGGGTGCCAATACCTTCAACAGATCCAAGGGAACTAGTCGCATTGACTACTTCCTT
This sequence comes from Calotriton arnoldi, assembly GCA_963921515.1. Taxonomy (NCBI): domain Eukaryota; kingdom Metazoa; phylum Chordata; class Amphibia; order Caudata; family Salamandridae; genus Calotriton; species Calotriton arnoldi. The sequence continues at coordinate 28,748 of CAWUFW010020480.1, forward strand.
CTTGACCTAAGGCTCTGGCCATTGCTTATAGATATGTTTGTGGGCTCTAGTGTAGACAGTGACCACAACCCTCTAAGCATGAGCCTCATATCACCTTGGGATGGGACTCCTATAAAGTTGAGATCTTTCGCAGCGAGTAGAGAACTCCTTCCATCGAATGACAACCGCCGCTTAAAATGGCAAAAGGTGATTCTAGATGAGGCCAAGCTCCAGGCACTCAATCACCAACTAGTTGCCGATCTGCTGAATTTTAAAGTTATGCTTGAGAATCCGGAAGGACAGGAACTTATTTCCCATAGACCTTCCAGCCTCTTTAAACAACTGGCTGCTCATTTAGCACACCTTTATCTCACTTATGGCACAGCCGCCAGGCACCAACGCAGACCGCTTGGCCCAACCGCGAATGTAGGCAACCTAACGGCAACTAGCATCTGCCCTTAGATCCCACTCGACCAAGACAGTAAGAGACCTGGGATTGGCCTATAAAAAAACCTAAGCAAGAGCAAAATTGGATTGGGACAATAACAGGTGGAAGCTAATCGGTGATGCATTTGCTGCCAATGATTCTAAACTGTTTTGGCAGATAGTGTCGTGTGGGGACGCTCAGAGGCCCCCTCAACCAGCCAGTAACATAGCAATCTCAATCTGGCAAGATCATTTTAAACTTTTGTATGCATATTCCTCGTCCTCAGACTTAGATCTATGCGAGCCCGCCCTGCCCTTGACCTATACCAAGGAGTTCTTCTCTAAAGCTAAAATACAGAGGTCTATCAATTCAATTGTTCAAGCAAAGGCCCCCGGACCTGATGGCATTCCCGGTGACTTGCCTTTATATGAAAGGAGAACTGGTCGGCCTATATTCTGATTCTGTCAAATGCCATCGCAGCGGGAGCTCCAGTACCCCCGTCATGGAAAGGTGCTGAGGTGATCCCGATCTATAAAAAAAAGGCGACAGATCGTCTAGCAATTACAGACCGATAAGCCTTATCGATTCTATTCAGAAAGTCACCAGTCGAGCAATACTGAATGAGATACAGTCCTGGATCAGCGAGAATATTATTTTATCCACATTCCAAGCAGGTTTCAGAGCCAAAACGGGAACAATTGATCAGGTCTTTCGCTTAATTCTACTCTTGTGGAAGACTGTGGTCATTGGCCGGGGTAGCCTATATGTGGCTTTTATCGACCTCAAAACAGTGTTCGATCTTGTTCCCAGACATAAATTGTGGCAATGTTTAGCTGATATGGGGATGCCGCCGGAGATTCTGTCCATGGTAATTTGCCTTCATGACGCAAATTTTGCAAAAATCCGTTGGGGCGACCAAGAGCAGCTCACTGATCCCATAGCCATCAACTGGGGCGTTCGCCAGGGACGTGTTCTAGCTCCCACACTGTTTTCACTATACATGAACAGTGTAGTTCAATTTCTACAGCAGGATCCTTCCGATGCTCCAATGCTCGGGGGTGATAGGATCGCGATACTCCTGTTCGCAGACGACACCCTGCTGTTGTCAAAAACCCCGGGGGGACTACAGAAACTACTCTCCCGCTTTAAAGATTTCTGTGAAATGCGCGGTCTCGAGATCAACACCTCCAAAACCAAGTTTTTAATTATCAATCCCCACAAGTCCCTGGGTGGTACTTTGCTGGAGAGATCAACCACTTTTGAATATTTGGGAATCACCCTTTCTGAAACCATGTCGTGGAAGCACCAAGAGGCTAAATCCACTCCAAAACGTTCTCAAATAGCTGGGGTTATAAGTAAAAAACAGAGTTCCTCTCATAGCAAACTAGTGGTGGCGCCTTTAAAGATCTATGAAATGAAAGCGGTGAGCGGCGCCCTCTATGGAGCAGAGCTGTGGGGGTTCGACAGGATGGATGACCTTTCTAGGGCTGAGAACAAATTTTTGAGGAGTCTAGTCCAACTTCCCCAGAGTACCCCTCTTCATCCCCTAAGGTCAGACCTGGGCAAGAAACCTATTGTCGATAGGGCAAAGCTCTGTCATGTGTTATTCTGGCAGAGAATATGGTCAACTCCTGAGCTAAGCTCCTATGCCAATGCGCTTGAAGAAGTTATTTCATTATACAAACAGAACAAACTAGGGTGGCTAAAGAATCTAAAGCATCTGTTAGCCTATATTGGGGTTGGGGATTTGTGGGAGTGCAGGGACCTCGCATCATTCCCCTCCAAAAAACAAATACAACTCCAGTATTGGAGATGGGTTACCCTTCAAGCTGCTGTCAAGTCTAATGACTCATTTTATAATTTCAATTAAGTAGAAATAGGGAAGTTGGAGATTAGTCAGCGAAGTAATCGCACCACTTTTTTCACTAGGAGATGTGCGGTGAATTATTTATTTCAATAACAACATTTTTTACTATTGCGCAATTGCAGAGAGAAATCATGTGATATATATTGATGTTACATAAGGAATATATGCTCTCTCCCTGCTAGGAACTATATTGTCCAAAAAAAGGAGCCCCATTATACCCGTGAAAGAGCAAAGAAAAAGAGTAAAAGCTCGGGATTGGGTGACATACTTCCTGAAAAGGAAGAAAATTGGACACTGTTTGAACCTCGTATTCTAACCAAGTGATAAAATCATAGAAGGTAGGAATAATGAGAAAGAAAGAATGGGGAATTTTAATTGGGGAGCAGGAGGCGGTTGAGTCTCTGAGGGAATGTTTTTTTAAATTCTCCCCTTATATTACAGAAATGTTACTGGTCCACAGTAGCATGGGATCAAATGGGAACATAAAGGAATGAAAAATGCTTGAGACTCAACTTTATTGAAAAGTGAGTCTAAATTGCGATATATAATCAATAGAATAAAAAGAGGGGATGACTGTAAGAATCAATGTGTGGAATTGGGTCAGAAGGAGTACACGATAACCTCAGATCACTAAGATGAGGCTACCCATTAAATGTGTTTCGGAAGAGGGATAAAAATATGAACTTAGTATATTGTGGGTTAAGAAAATAAATGGGCATATGTATACAAATGTATTGGTCTTATTATTGTTTTTATGTCTTATGTTTTTTATATAGATAAAAAAACTTTTATTGGTGGGAGACATCTACTTATACTGAAGAAGGTGGTTGTGAAGAGTGAGAATACACCGAAACGCATTGATGCAAATCTTTAAGTACAAATTGAACAGGCATTGACTGACATAGTAGATATTAATGATTTGATAATACTGTGCACTTTGAACAATGACCATAATCGATTAGTGGTCTAAAAGACATAAGTGATTGTCTAATGTAGTCTCCCTTTTTATGTGTTTGATATGTGTTTGTTTTTATGTATTTGATCTATGAAATGCCCTTGTATTGTTGTTTGAATTGCTGTCTCATATACTGAGGAAAAAGAAAATTTAGGGAAAATAGGTATATCCTTTATTGCAGAGGAATGTGTTTTTATGATTATTGTTTTGATGAAAATAATTTTCTGCTTTAAATGAGGGCAGCCTTGACCTCATAATCATTTGCACATATCAGTTGATTTGTAGAACAGATGAATTTTTTTTTATGAATAAAGTACAACAGTTTTTCAAAAAATATATATTTTTGAGGTCATATTTATGTGATATTGGGGGTGTATTTAAGTAATGAGTGAGATTGCGAGAAGAGTGTGAAACAGGTGTGAGAATCATTGAGAAACCCAAAGGGAATCTTTTTTGACTAGATTTGAATTCAATAAAACCTGTGTTTTTAAGATGTTGAGTTTGTACCCTGACAATCATTCAAAATTGGCGGCCTCCTTAATAACCTGTCCCAATGCTTCTTCCGTATATAATGCAAAAACCGCAGCATCATCCGCATATGCAGTAAGTTAAGTTTGTGCCCGCCAAACACCAGAGACTGGATACCCATGTTCATATGCAAGGATCGTAGATAAAGCTCTATATACAGCGCAAACAGAACGGGAGACGACATGCACCCCTGGTAGGTCCCATGATGAACAGAAAATGTATTTGAATACCTCCGTGAATACGCCACTGAATATGCCACCCTAGCCCGTGGAGTCTTATATAGTATTTTGACCAACTGAATAAATGTATCCCCAGGCCACGCGGTCAAAGGCCTTCTCCGCGTCTAATAAAATCATGCCCATTCTGGTGTTGGATTTTGATGCAACAATAAATGCAGCAATTGCTGTGTTAGTGTTACTAGTAGTATCCATTCCTGGTACAAACCCTTGCTGCTTTTGGGAAACTAACACTGAAAGTACGGGGGCAAGTCGCATAGCTAGAATCTTGGCGACCCACTTGGCGTCCAAATTAATCATAGATATGGGTCGATAAGACCCCATGTCCTCCGTGGACTTGCCTTTCTTCAGGAATACCATAATGTTAGTTATATTTCAAGAATCTGGATCATGCCCCACCCAATCATAAATATTTTGAATCAGCCTTAAAAATTCACTGGCTATTAGATCTTTATAAACTTTATAAAACTCCAAGGGAATTGTGTCCTCTCCCACAGCCTGACCTGATGGGGAGAGCCAACAAGGCAGCCTCTAGCTCTACAAAGGAGAACTCAGCCAGTAACACCCTGGCCTTATCTTCCCCCGTTGGAGCAGCCGCACCAATGTGCATACTCGATAAACCCAGATTTATTCACTACTTGGGCCTGAAAGTATAACTCTTGGTAAAATGAAGCAAACTGCTCCATGATAGTTTCAGGGTTACGGTGAACCCTACCATCCAAGCCTTTGATAGAATGAATAATACTTTTAGCCAGTCTATCAGCAATTTGATGGGCTTGCACATGACCAACCCTGTCTCCATATTCACATTGCAGAGTTTTCTTCTTAATATACTTAGCTGCTATCTCCTCCTTCAGACCACGCCCAAGTATAGATCACTTTATAATCAGTTGGAGAAAGATGGCCTGCTCACCCTCACTGCCTTGAAGTATGTTTTGTGCATGTAAGATTTCAAGCTGAAGGATGTCTTGCCTCAGTAGACAGGCACCCTCTAGAGCAGTTCTATTTTGTTTGATAATAATATTGCAATGTAATACTCCAAACATATGCCTTCATTGCATCACAGACTAATGGAGGTGCTGTTGTGCCTGTACTAGGGAGGAAGGATTCCCCTAATAGACCTATAACATACCTTCCTTATTTTCAATTAGACAGAAGATGGCAGGGGAATGAAAACACAGAGTGACTAGCTCTAGCTTCTGTAAGAGAGAATGTAAATAAAATTGGATTGTGATCAGATACAATCCTGGGGCAAACCTCAATTTCTGCACTTGCTAAGAGAGGCCTGTGAGTGAGAGCAATATCAATCCTGAAATAGTGTTTGTGTGGGCATGAATAGAAACTATACCCAGGATTAGTAGGATGGACAGTCCTCCATGCATCACAGAGCCCATGTAACTGAATCAAGTCATAAATTGAAGCCCTAGTTCTGGGCACAAGTGGAGTAGTGATGCAGCTGGTAGAGTCAATACTGTAGTTCAATACACAATTAAAATCCCCCATTATAATTAGTTCACCCGCCCAGTCAAGCAACTCCAATGAAAGCATGTCGAAAATCCCAGGATCATCAGCATTTGGCCCATAAACTTCACAAATAACAAATTTCTTGGAGTATAAATCCAACTGTGCTAATGCCTATCTCCTCCTGGAATCCGCTTCAGTTTTTAAAACGTTATATTCGAAATTCTTCACAGTTAAGATGGCCACCCCGTGGATGGAAACTGATTGTGAAGTACAGAAAATTGTATCATAGTCCATTTGACTAAATAATAAACGATCCTTGTATGCCACATGAGTCTCTGTTAATGCTAACAGTTGGGGTCTATAGATCCCAATTTCCTCCTGCACCAACTGTCGCTTGCTTTGTGAATTTAAGCCACAGACATTCCAGTTCATACATTTTATCCTTGCTATGATCCTATGAGATCAAACCCGGCAGCGCCCCATACTCTGGACCATATTTTCTGAAAGACATAGAGAAAGAATACAAATACCATTGAAAAATTAAGTGAATTCTGACATATTTTACTCACCCCTCACCCTCCATACCAGGCTGTGTTCTCTGCTTAAGGAGGCTGGCTACTGTGGCCACTGCATTCAGCCCACTCCTCAACCCCCAGCCAACCCCCGTGTCCATGGGTAGAAATCATCCCAGTCCACTGAGCTGTCGATGGATTGACAGCCCTGAAGAGAGCCCCTCCCTCCACTCCGTGTCCTGCCCCCCCCTGCCAATCAACCACCAAGGCATATTAGCCCGCAAAGGAACCAGTACTACTGAAAAAACAAGAAAGAAATCAACACCCCGAGAACAAAAAAATAGAGAAAGAAAAGGAAAAACACATAGGAATCATATTAAGAGAGAGAGAGAGGTTGCAAAAACTACATCACAGACTACCGTAGGCTATAGTACTAAGTAGTAGAGCCCCTCATACGGCTCAGAGTCTATGAGGCATCTGTCTCCGAATAGCACATCAGGATCCACCCATCCTTAATGAACTTAAGCTGGGCTGGTTCTTACAAGAAAACGTGGGCCCCAACAGCTTTTAAGGGATCAATAAATTTCCGTAGCTTCCATCGTCGATCCATAGTAGACGTGCTTGTCTGAGTGTGCTATAATCGACATTGCATCCACTGAGACAGGTGTATTAGGATGTGCCTTAAGTAAAATTGCCTGCCTAAGGAGAAAGTTCCCAACCCAACATAGATTAGGATTGGACGGGCCTGCGCTTGCTTGGAATTGCTTAGATAGTGATTAAGGGAAAGATGGTGGGCTCATTAAATTTGTGAATCCCAGTACCAATAAATCAAATCTGGAAAAGCTTTTGCAAAGAATTGCACAATGTATTGGCGAGGGTCCCCCCCTCGTTTCCTTCCGGTATTCCCAATATCCTAACGTTGTTTCTCCTCTGGCGGTTCTCCATATCTTCCATCTTGGTTTTGAGATACTCCAACTGACTGCTATGATTCATGATAGATTTAACTACAGCTGTCCCCACCTCCTCCATATCAGACACTCGTTGTTGCAGCTCGGCGAACTCCGTAGCAAGGTGGGTAATCTTTCCCGACATCTCAGAAATTGATGACTGCATTTTCAGATTGCCTGCCCATGACTGAGCGTAATGCGACTGCACCTCAGAGCACTGGACTTGGAGAACTGTAGAATTGCCATAAGAGATAGTTCTTGCGGCAGTTCTTGAAAGTTATCGTCTATGCAGGCTTCCTGATGTAGCGGTGGCGTGGAGCAGTCAGAGGGGGTACCACAGGATAAATCAGCAGTTGATTGAGGGTGCTGGTTTGAGCACTTTTTTCGGTAGGAGATATGCGGGGGAATTATTTATTTAAATAACAAAATGTTTTACTATTGCGCAATCGCAGAGAGAAATCATGTGATATATATTGATGTTACATAAGGAATATATGCTCTCTCCCTGCTAGGAACTATATTGTCCAAAAAAAAGGAGCCCCATTATACCCGTAAAGAGTGAAGAAAAAGAGTAAAAGCTCAGGATTGGGTGACATACTTCCTGATAAGTAAGAAAATTGGACAATGTTTGACCCTCGTATTCTAACCAAGTGATAAAATCATAGAAGGTAGGAATAATGAGAAAGAAAGAATGGGGAAATTTAATTGGGAGCAGGAGGAGGTTGAGACTCCGAGGGAATGTTTTTTTAATTCTCCCCTTATATTACAGAAACGTTACTGGTCCACAGTAGCATGGGATCAAATGGGAACATAAAGGAATGAAAAATGCTTGAGACTCAACTTTATTGAAAAGTGAGTCTATATTGCGATATATAATCAATAGAATAAAAAGAGGTGATGAAAGTAAGAATCAATGTGTGGAATTGGGTCAGAAGGAGTACACAATAATCTCAGATCACTAAAATGAGGCTACCCATTAAATGTGTTTCGGAAGAGGGATAAAAATATGAACTTAGTATATTGGGAGTTAAGAAAATGTATAGGCAAATGTATAGGAATGTATTGGTCTTATTATTGTTTTTATGTCTTATGTTTTTGTATAGAGCTAAAAAAACATTATATTGGTGGGAGACATCTACTTATCCTGAAGAAGGTGGTTGTGAACAGTGAGAATCCACCGAAACGCATTGATGCAAATCCTTAAGTACAAATTGAACAGGCATTGAGTGATATAGTAGATATTAAAGATTTAATAATACTCTACACTTTGAACAATGACCATAATCGATTAGTGGTCAAAAAGACATACGTGATTGTCTAATGTAGTCTCCCTTTATATGTGTTTGTTTTTATGTATTTGATCTATGAATGCCCTTGTATTGTTGTTTGAATTGCTATCTCATATACTGAGGAAAAAGAAAATTTAGGGAAAATAGGTATTTCCTTTATTGCAGAGGAATGTGTTTTTATGATTATTTTTTTGATGAAAATAATGTTCTGTTTTAAATGAGGGCAGCCTTGACCTCATAATCATTTGCACATATCAATTGATTTGTAGAACAGATTAATTTTTTTTAATGAATAAAGTACAACAGTTTTTCAAAAAATATATATTATTGAGGTCATATTTATGTGATACTGGGATTGTATTTTAAGTAATGAGTAAGAGTATAATTCCAACTGTGCTAATGCCTATCTCCTCCGGGAATCCGCTTCAGTTTTTAAGACCTTATATTTGAAATTCTTCGAAGATAAGATGGCCACCCCGTGGATGCAAACCGATTGTGAAGTATAGATCATTGTATCATAGCCCATTTGCCTAAATAATAAACGATCCTTGTATGCCACATGAGTCTCTGTTAATGCTAACAGTTGGGGTCTATAGATCCCAATTTCCTCCTGCACCAACTGTCACTTGCTTTGTGAAATGAAAAGAAAATGAAAAAGGTGTGAGAATCATTAAGAAACCCAAAGGGAATCTTTTTGACTAGACTTGAATTCAATAAAACCTGAGTTTTTAAGATGTTGAGTTTGTACCCTGACAATCTCCCAAAATTGGCGGCCTCCTTAATAACCTGTCCCAATGCTACTTCCGTATTTAATGCAAAAACCGCAGCATCATCCGCATTTGTAGTAAGTTTAAGTTTGTGCCCGCCAAACACCAGAGACTGGATGCCCATGTTCATATGCAAGGATCGTAGATAAAGCCCTATATACAGCGCAAACAGAATGGGAGACAACGGGCACCCCTGGTGGTTCCTGTGGTGTACAGAAAATGTATTTGACGACCTCCGTGAATACGCCACTGTATATGCCACCCTAGCCCATGGAGTCTTATATAGTATTTTGACCAAGTGAATATATGTATTCCCAGGCCACGCGGTCAAAGTCATTCTCCGCATCTAATAAAATCATGCCCATTCTGGTGTTGGATTTTGATGCAACAATAAATGCAGCAATTGCTGTGTTAGTGTTACTAGTAGTATCCATTCCTGGTACAAACCCTTGCTGCTTTTGGGAAACTAACACTGAAAGTACGGGGGCAAGTCGCATAGCTAGAATCTTGGCGACCCACTTGGCGTCCAAATTAATCATAGATATGGGTCGATAAGACCCCATGTCCTCCGTGGACTTGCCTTTTTTCAGGAATACCATAATGTTAGTTATATTCCAAGAATCTGGAACATGCCCCACCCCCTCATAAATATTTTGAATCAGCCTTAAAAATTCACTGGCTATTAGATCTTTATAAACTTTATAAAACTCCAAGGGAATTGTGTCCTTGCCCAAAGCCTGACCTGACGGGGAGAGCCACCAAGACAGCCCCTATCTCTACAAAGGAGAACTCGGCCTGTAACACCTTGGCCTTATCTTCCCCCGTTGGGGCAGGCTGCACCAATGTGCATACTCGATAAACCCAGATTTATTCACTACTTGGGTCTGAAAGTATAACTCTTAGTAAAATGAAGCAAACTGCTCCTTAATAGTTTCAGGGTTACGGTGAACCCTACCATCCAAGACTTTGATAGAATGAATAATAGTTTTAGCCAGCCTATCAGCAATTTGATGGGCTAGCACATGACCAACCCTGTCTCCATATTCACATTGCAGAGTTTTGTTCTTAATATACTTAGCTGCTATATGCTCCTTCAGACCGTGCCCAAGTATAGATCACTTAATAATCAGTTGGAGAAAGATGGCCTGCTCGCCCTCACTGCCTTGAAGAATTTTTTGTGCATGTAAGCTTTCAAGCTGAAGGATGTCTTGCCTCAGTAGACAGGCACCCTCTAGAGCAGTTCTATTTTATTTGATAATAATATTGCAATGTAATACTCCAAACATATGCCTTCATTGCATCACAGACTAATGGATGTGCTGTTGTGCCTGTATTAGGGAGGAAGGATTCCCCTAATAGACCTATAACATCCCTTCCATATTTGCAATTAGACAGAAGATTGCAGGGGAATGAAAACACAGAGTGACTAGCTCTAGCTTCTGTAAGAGAGAATGTAAATAAAATTGGATTGTGATCAGATACAATACTGGGGCAAACCTCGATTTCTGCTCTTGCTAAGAGAGGCCTGTGAGTGAGAACCATATCAATCCTGGAATAGTGTTTGTGTGGGCATGAATAGAAACTATACCCAGGATTGGTAGGATGGACAGTCCTCTATGCATCACAGAGCCCATGAAACTTAATCAAGTCATAGATTGATGCCCTGGTTCTGGGCATACGTGGAGTAGTGTTGCGGCTAGTAGAGTCAATACCGTAGTTCAATACAGAATTAAAATCCCCCATTATAATTAGTTCACCCGCCCAGTCCAGCAACTCTAATGAAAGCATGTTGAAAATCCCAGGATCATCAGCATTTGGCCCATAAACTTCACAAATAACAAATTTCTTGGAGTATAATTCCAACTGTGCTAAAGCCTATCTCCTCCTGGAATCTGTTTCAGTTTTTAAGACCTTATAATTGAAATTCTTTGCAGATAAGATGGCCACCCAGTGGATGGAAACCGATTGTGAAGTATAGATAATTGTATCATAGCCCATTTGCCTAAATAATAAACGATCCTTGTATACCACATGAGTCTCTGTTAATGCTAACAGTTGGGGTCTATGGAGCCCAATTTCCTCCTGCACCAACTGTCGCTTGCTTTGTGAATTTAAGCCACAGACATTCCAGTTCATACATTTTATCCTAGCTATGATCCTATGAGTTCAAACCTGGTAGCACCCCATACTCTGGACCATGTTTTCTGAAAGACATAGAGAAAGAATACAAATACCATTGAGAAATTAAGTGAATTCTGACTTATTTTACTCGCCACCTCACCCTCTACACCAGGCTGTGTTCTGTGCATAAGGAGGAGGTCTACTGTGGCCAGCCCACTCCTCAACCCCCAGCCAACCCTCGTGTCCATGGGAAGAAATCATCCCAGTCCACTGAGCTGTCGATTGATTGACAGCCCTGAAGAGAGCCCCTTCCTCCATTCCGTGTCCTGGACCCCCCCTGCCAATCTACCACCAAGGCATATTAGCCTGCAAGGAACCAGTACTACTGAAAAAACAAGAAAGAAATCAACAACCTGAAAAGAAAAAATAGAGAAAGAAAAGGAAAAACACATAGGAATCATATTAAGAGAGAGAGGTTGCAAAAACTACAACACAGACTACCGTAGGCTATAGTACTAAGTAGTAGAGCCCCTCATATGGCTCAGAGTCTATGAGGCATCTGTCTCCAAATAGCACATCAGGATCCACCCATCCTTAATGAACTTAAGCTGGGCTGGTTCTTGCAAGAAAACGTGGGCCCCAACAGCTTTAAAGGGATCAATAAATTTCCGTAGCTTCCATCGTCGATCCATAGTAGACGTGCTTGTCTGAGTGTGCTATAATCGACATTGCATCCACTGAGACAGGTGTATTAGGATGTGCCTTAAGTGAAATTGCCTGCCTAAGGAGAAAGTTCCCAACCCAACATAGATTAGGATTGGACGGGCCTGCACAAGCTTGGAATTGCTTAGATAGTGATTAAGGGGAAGATGGTGGGCCCATTAAATTTGTAAATCCCAGTACCAATAAATCAAATCTGGAAAACCTTTTGCAAAGAATTGCACAATGCATTGGTGAGGGTCCGCCCCCTCCTTCCCTTCCGGCATTCCCAATATCCTAAGGTTGTTTCTCCTCTGGCGGTTCTCCATATCTTCCATCTTGGTTTGGAGATACTCCAACTGACTGCTATGATTACTGATAAACTTAACTACAGCTGTCCCCACCTCCTCCACATCAGACACTCGTTGCAGCTCGACAAACTCCATAGCAAGGTGGGTAATCTTTCCCGACATCTCAGCAATTGATGACTGCATTTTCAGATTGTCTGCTCGTGACTGAGGATAATGCGACTGCGCCTCAGAGCACTGGACTTGGAGAACTGTAGAATTGCCATGAGAGATAGTTCTTGCGGCAGTTCTTGAAAGTTTTCCTCTATGCAGGCTTCCTAAGGTAGCGGTGGCGTGGAGCAGTCAGAGGGGATACCACAGGATAAATCAGCAGTTGATTGAGGATGCTGAGTTGAGCACTTTTTTCGGTAGGAGATATGCGGGGGAATTATTGATTTAAATAACAAACTTTTTAACTATTGCACAATCGCAGAGAGAAATCATGTGATATATATTGATGTTACATAAGGAATATATGCTCACTCCCTGCTAGGAACTATATTGTCAAACAAAAACGAGCCCCATTATACCCGTAAAGAGCGAAGAAAAAGAGTAAAAGCTCGGGATTGGGTGACATACTTCCTGAAAAGGAAGAAAATTGGACACTGTTTGAACCTCGTATTCTAACCAAGTGATAAGATCATAGAAGGTAGGAATAATGAGAAAGAAAGAATGGGGAATTTTAATTGGGAGCAGGAGGAGGTTGAGACTCCGAGGGAATGTTTTTTTGAATTCTTCCCTTAAATTACAGAAACGTTACTGGTCCACAGTAGCATGGGATCAAATGGGAACATAAAGGAATGAAAAATGCTTGAGACTCAACTTTATTGAAAAGTAAGTCTATATTGCGATATATAATCAATAGAATAAAAAGAGGGGATGATTGTAAGAATCAATGTGTGGAATTGGGTCAGAAGGAGTACACGATAACCTCAGATCACTAAGATGAGGCTACCCATTAAATGTGTTTCGGAAGAGGGATAGAAATATGAACTTAGTATATTGGGGGTTAAGAAAATGTATAGGCACACGTATAGGAATGTGTTGGTCTTATTATTGCTTTTATGTCTTATGTTTTTTATATAGATAAAAAAAACTTTTATTGGTGGGAGACATCTACTTATCCTGAAGAAGGTGGTTGTGAACAGTGAGAATCCACCGAAACGCATTGATGCAAATCTTTAAGTACAAATTGAACAGGCATTGACTGACACAGTAGACATTAATGATTTGATAATACTCTGCACTTTGAACAATGACCATATTCGATTAGTGGTCTAAAAGACATACGTGATTGTCTAATGTAGTCTCCCTTTTTATGTGTTTGATATGTGTTTGTTTTTATGTATTTGATCTATGAAATACCCTTGCATTGTTGTTTGAATTGCTGTCTCATATACTGGGGAAAAAGAAAATTTAGGGAAAATAGGTATTTCCTTTATCGCAGAGGAATGTGTTTTTATGATTATTGTTTTAATGAAAATAATTTTCTGCTTTAAATGAGGGCAGCCTTGAACTCATAATCATTTGCACATATCAATTGATTTGTAGAACAGATGATTTTTTTAATGAATAAAGTACAACAGTTTTTCAAAAAATATATATTTTTGAGGTCATATTTATGTGATACTGAGGGTGTATTTTAAGTAATGAGTGAGATTGCGAGAAGAGTATGAAACAGGTGTGAGAATCATTAAGAAACCCAAGGGGAATCTTTTTTTGACTAGATTTGAATTCAATAAAACCTGTGTTTTTAAGATCATGAGTTTGTACCCTGACAATCTCCCAAAATTGGCGGCCTCCTTAATAACCTGTCCCAATGCTACTTCCGTATTTAATACAAAAACCGTAGCATCATCCGCATATGCAGTATGTTTAAATTCGTGCCCGTCAAACACAAGAGACTGGACACCCATGTTCATATGCAAGGATCGTAGATAAAGCCCTATATACAGCGCAAACAAAACGGGAGACAACGGGCACCCCTGGTGGGTCCCGTGGTGAACAGAAAATGTATTTGAATACCTCCGTGAATACGCCACTGAATATGCCACCCTAGCCCGTGGAGTCTTATATAGTATTTTGATCAACTGAATAAATGTATCCCCAGGCCACGCGGTCAAAGGCCTTCTCCGCGTCTAATAAAATCATGGCCATTCTGGTGTTGAATTTTGATGCAACAATAAATGCCGCAATTGCTGTGTTAGTGTTACTAGCAGTATCCATTCCTGGAACAAACCTGTGCTGCTGTTGGGAAACTAACACTGAAAGTACGGGGGCCAGTCGCATAGCTAGAATCTTGGCGACCCGCTTGGCGTCCAAATTAATCATAGATATGGGCCGATAAGACCCCATGTCCTCCGTGGACTTGCCTTTCTTCAGGAATACCATAATATTAGTTATATTCCAAGAATCTGGAACATGCCCCACCCCCTCATAAATATTTTGAATCAGCCTTAAAATTCACTGGCTATTAGATCTTTATAAACTTTATAAAACTCCAAGGGAATTGTGTCCTCGCCCACAGTCTGACCTGACGGAGAGAGCCACCAAGGCAGCCTCTATCTCTACAAAGGAGAACTCGGCCTGTAACACCCTGGCCTTATCTTCCCCCGTTGGGGCAGCCTGCACCAATGTGCATACTCGATAAACCCAGATTTATTCACTACTTGGGCCTGAAAGTATAACTCTTGGTAAAATGAAGTAAACTGCTCCATAATAGTTTCAGGGTTACGGTGAACCCTACCATCCAAGCCTTTGCTAGAATGAATAATACTTTTAGCCAGTCTATCAGCAATTTGATGGGCTAGCACATGACCAACCCTGTCTCCATATTCACATTGCAGAGTTTTGTTCTTAATATACTTAGCTGCTATCTTCTCCTTCAGACTGCGCCTAAGTATAGATCAGTTTATAATCAGTTGGAGAAAGATGGCCTGCTCGCCTCACTGCCTTGAAGAATATTTTATGCATGTACGATTTCAAGCTGAAGGATGTCTTGCCTCTGTAGACAGGCACCCTCTAGAGCAGTTCTATTTTGTTTGATAATAATATTGCAATGTAATACTCCAAACATATGCCTTCATTGCATCACAGACTAATGGAGGTGCTGTTGTGCCTGTATTAGGGAGGAAGGATTCCCCTAATAGACCTATAACATACCTTCCATATTTGTAATTAGACAGAAGATGGCAGGGGAATGAAAACACAGAGTGACTAGCTCTAGCTTCTGTAAGAGAGAATGTAAATAAAATTGGATTGTGATCAGATACAATCCTGGGGCAAACCTCGATTTCTGCACTTGCTAAGAGAGGCCTGTGAGTGAGAACCATATCAACCCTGGAATAGTGTTTGTGTGGGCATGAATAGAAACTATACCCAGGATTGGTAGGATGCACAGTCCTCCATGCATCACAGAGCCCATGTAACTGAATCAAGTCATAAATTGAAGCCCTGGTTCTGGGCATACATGGAGTAGTGTTGCGGCTAGTAGAGTCAACAATGTAGTTCAATACACAATTAAAATCCCCCATTATAATTAGTTCACCCGCCCAGTCCAGCAACTCCAATGAAAGCATGTCGAAAATCCCCAAATCATCAGCATTTGGCCCATAATCTTCACAAATAACAAATTTCTTGGAGTATAATTCCAACTGTGCTAATGCCTATCTCCTCCGGGAATCCGCTTCAGTTTTTAAGACCTTATATTTGAAATTCTTCGAAGATAAGATGGCCACCCCGTGGATGCAAACCGATTGTGAAGTATAGATCATTGTATCATAGCCCATTTGCCTAAATAATAAACGATCCTTGTATGCCACATGAGTCTCTGTTAATGCTAACAGTTGGGGTCTATAGATCCCAATTTCCTCCTGCACCAACTGTCACTTGCTTTGTGAATTTAAGCCACAGACATTCCTGTTGATACATTTTATCCTAGCTATGATCCTATGAGATCAAACCCGGCAGTGCCCCATACTCTGGACTATATTTTCTGAAAGACATAGAGAAAGAATACAAATACCATTGAGAAATTAAGTGAATTCTGACTTATTTTACTCGCCCCCTCACCCTCCACACCAGGCTGTGTTCTCTGCTTAAGGAGTCTGTCTACTGTGGCCATCCCACCCAGCCCACTCCTCAACCCCCAGCCAACCCCTGTGTCCATGGGAAGAAATCATCCCAGTCCACTGAGTTGTCGATGGATTGACAGCCCTGAAGCAAGCCCCTCCCTCACTTCCGTGTCCTGGGCCCCCCTGCCAATCAACCACCAAACCACCAAGGCATATTAGCCTGCAAGGAACCAGTACTACTGAAAAAACAAGAAAGAAATCAACACCCCGAAAACAAAAAATAGAGAAAGAAAAGGAAAAACACATAGGAATCATATTAAGAGAGAGAGAGAGGTTGCAAAAACTACATCACAGACTACCGTAGGCTATAGTACTAAGTAGTAGAGCCCCTCATACGGCTCAGAGTCTATGAGGCATCTGTCTCCGAATAGCACATCAGGATCCACCCATCCTTAATGAACTTAAGCTGGGCTGGTTCTTACAAGAAAATGTGGGCACCAACAGCTTTTAATGGATCAATACATTTCCGTAGCTTTTATCGCGATCCATAGTAGACGTGCTTGTCTGAGTGTTCTATAAACGACATTGTATCCACTGAGACAGGTGTATTAGGATGTGCCTTAAAGTGAAATTGCCTGCCTAAGGAGAAAATTCCCAACCCAACATAGATTAGAATTGAATGGGCCTGCGCTTGCTTGGAATTGCTTAGATAGTGATTAAGGGGAAGATGGTGGGCCCATTAAATTTGTGAATCCCAGTACCAATAAATCAAATCTGGAAAAGCTTTTGCAAAGAATTGCACAATGTATTGACGAGGGTCCG
This sequence comes from Calotriton arnoldi, assembly GCA_963921515.1. NCBI lineage: Eukaryota > Metazoa > Chordata > Amphibia > Caudata > Salamandridae > Calotriton > Calotriton arnoldi. The sequence continues at coordinate 45,781 of CAWUFW010020480.1, forward strand.
CCCCTCCTTCCCTTCCGGTATTCCCAATATCCTAAGGTTGTTTCTCCTCTGGCGGTTCTCCATATCTTCCATCTTGGTTTTGAGATAGTCCAACTGACTGCTATGATTCCTGATAGATTTAACTACAGCAGTCCCCGCCTCCTCCACATCAGACACTTGTTGTTGTAGCTCGGCGAACTCTGTAGCAAGGTGGGTAATCTTTCCCGACATCTCAGCAATTGATGACTGCATTTTCAGATTTTCTGCCCGTGACTGAGCGTAATGCGACTGCGCCTCAGAACACTGGACTTGGAGAACTGTAGAATTGCCATGAGAGATAGTTCTTGCAGCAGTTCTTGAAAGTTATCCTCTATGCAGGCTTCCTGAGGTAGCGGTGGTGTGGAGCAGTCAGAGGGGGTACCACAGGATAAATCAGCAGTTGAATGAGGGTGCTGGTTTGAGCCCTTAAGGGTAGAATGCTTCTCTAAAGGTTGTTTACCTTCAGCTGCTACAGTCTGAACTGCTGATAACCGTGGAAAAAGTGCCCTCACTTCCCCCTTCGAGGTAACCCACTTCCGGAGCAGACTGCTCTTAGCGCCAGAATCCCCCATCTTTCCTGGCTACCGTAGCTTCAAAGTTTTACCAGGCTGACATAGTCTGAACAGCTCTGATAGCTTTGTCTTAATATTACCCTGCCTCTCCTGAACAAGCTGGGCACCCTCCTCCTGACTGCAAAGTTTATCACTGCTAAAAAAGCTGCCTGTCATGGTCACCTGTCTGCTTTGAGATTGGCTGGGCATTAGATTCTAATCCACCTGCATTAGAGTCCTAGTTTATAGCCACTGCAGCCCCCCCTCTTTCTCCCCCAAAGAATCTGATACAGTACTCACTGCTTTTGTGCTGCCTTCCAGAACCTGTTGGTCTGCCGGGTGGGAGTGCTTATCTCTTCCGGGGGAAGGTGCAACCGGCGGATCGCTATGGCTTATAAGTCGAAACTGGGTGCTGGTAGAGTAATGCATACCAGGCAGGTCTGCCAAATCAATAGTAAGATGATTGCCTTCTGTCACCAAGTCCACAGAGGAAGGGGAGACTACTATACCCCCTCCAGTCATAGCTGCCGCCATTAGTGCCTCCGCCAATGAAACCCCTTCACCAGAGGCTGATCTCTCAATTGAAGACATTCCCTTGCTGCACCAGATTTCAGCAATTTCAAAATAGGGCACGCCACCTGGGATTTTGCATGAGAGGTAGCCATTGCTTGTGGGCTGACCTCACCCTCCTCATTGGGTGGCTTCTCCTAACCCCAATCCTGGGTCTCTGTATTGCACCCCTTTGCTGCTCCATGGGCCCCTCTCCCCCCGCGGAGCATTCTCACTCACTGTGGAGCCATTGTAGAGGCCCATGGCCAGCTGCTGCAAATCTGCAGCTGAGAATATACTGCTGCAAGTCCCTGAGCCTCCACACACCTGCAGCCTCCTGCCATGCAGCCACAGCAGCATCCAGGTCATCCCGAGCCGTACGCACTGCATGCAGCTGCTTCTAAAACGGTATCTCTTTCTCGACTCCTTCTCAGTGTGTAATGCTGCTTACCGCTGCGTCCAAAAGCAGGGTGAGGGCAAAGTGGTCAAGGATACGGGAGAGGTGATGGGATCATTTCACCATCTTTCTTCCTCCGATCAATGCATGTAATGTTTTTTGAACTGGAGGATAATGTGCTAGAAAACAAAAAGTTATTGGCTTACAGTATTCCTAGGATTGTAAATGTTTTTATTTATGATCACTTGATGACTCTAAGCACAAAGGTGAAAGTATGGTTGTATCTTAATTTTTCATGTATTCACAATAAGAAAACTTTTTTTTAATTGAGTTTCTCAGTGATAAACATAAAACATAAAACAACCTCAAAGATTTATCCAGTGGTGTGAATACAATTGCATGGCAAGACGCACATTACTCATATTGCCCGACATATGATCATTGTACATAGGTTTACTTGTTAACATCCTGGGTATCTATTCCCTTCTATAACATCCACGTGTAGTGCACTCAACCTCGTCTCTGTATGTGCGTCTAGTCCTTCCAGTATACCCAGCACAGTGGAGCACGCATATATCCATGGGGCGACCCACTGCTACGCGAGTGGCCCACCAGTCTGTTCTAATATCAGTAACGCAGCGTTTGCAGACCAGGTTTTGTTGTATTGGCCTTGTGCCTACTCTAATGCATCCCCATCTAGAGAGCGGAGCGAACATGTGAATGGGGATCAAATGTCCTTGGGGCAGGATCGCGCCGCTAAAAGCTCCCAGTAGCATGTTAACTGGTCTCTGCAATATGTAACACCTGCTACCCAGGCCTTAATGGCCGGGGGTGATGGTTTCCCACAGTGTATAGCCACTCTCCTTTTTGCCAATAGAAGTAGATGTGCTGTGAGTTTCCGACTTGCATTCAGAATGTCGTGTACATATCCTAGCAACGCCATCTCAGGTGTCCACGGCAGCTTCTGTTCTATTATGTTCTCTATGTGCCGTAGCACCCCCACCCAGAACCCAGCAACAGTCCGGCACTCCCAGGCCAGGTGTAGGAAGGTTGCCTGCAATGTCCCACAGCACCAGCATTTAGTGTCAGGCCGTAGACCCATGCGATGCAGTTGTACCGGAGTGCGGTATAAGTGGTGTAAAAATTTGAAATGTATTAATCTGAGGCAGTAATTCAGGGATATTTGTTCTAGTTGCCCGCAGCAAAAGGTCCCTTGTTCATCCGAGATAGCAGCTTCAATTCGGCATCCCAGGCGCTGCGCGACTTAGGGGCCGTGATCGGGGATTCTCGCTGTGTGATAGTGTAGATATGGGTGATTAGTTTGCGGGCCGATGTTTCAGTGACCATATGTTCTAGCACTGGAAGTGGCGGTGGGGCAGCGGGGAAAGTGGGATGCCTTACGCTACATGTAGCCCGGAGCTGGAAATATAGCAACATATCTAGTTGCGGGCATTGTGGTGCACCGCACATTTGCTGTAGTGTGAGGAATTGACCGTCAGGATATAGGTCCTTGAATGTGGTGATGCCATTCTTGTGTGCACGTATCCATGCGCCATGTTCAATTAATGGGGGGATTAGTGGGTTATTGGCTAACGGTATGGATGGTGCATAACTCACTTCTAAGTGCGCCCTCTTGCATAGTCCACCCCAAGCCCAGCGTGTCTATTTCCTGCCTAGGGCATTTGTATTTCTGATATAGTGCTGTTGCTAGTGTTAGGGGGGCAACATGATCTATTTCAATGGCTACATGGGGCTGAATTGGCATTGGGTGTTGCCAGAAGTGCAGGAACTGGGCCTGAGCGCAATACGCATATAACACGAAGTCGGGGGCACCGAGGTCGCCTTCTGCTAGTGGTAGTGTAAGAAGCTCCAAAGACGCCCTAGGTTGTTTCCCTGCCCAGACTAGTTTGATCATATTTGATTTGAGGAACTTGAAGAATTGTGCAGTAATGGGTATGGGTATGTTTACAAAAAGATCCAACAATTTAGGGAGAATTATCATTTTAGTGATGGCGATGCGGCCTGTAAGGGACAGGGGTAAGGTTTTCAATCTTTGAATTCTGTCCTCTATCCAGTCCATCACTCGTTCATAGTAAGCTGTCCAGATTTCCTGTATGTCTCTGCTTATCCAGATGCCTAGATAATGTGTAGGACCGTCCGCCCAGCACCCGGAAACTCAGATTCGAAGGGACCTGTGCCATCTGTCAGCAGAAGGAGGGTAGATTTGGCCCAGTTAAAATGGATCCCTGATATACCCCCATATTTTACGAGCTCTCTAGTGACGGGTGCGAAATTGACAGCGGGATCTATAATATAGAGGGTAATATCGTCTGCATACATAGACACTATTAGGCCCCTGGAAGTGAATCCTATACCCCTGTTCGCATGATGCTGCCTCAGTCCAGCCTCGAGCGGCATCGTGGTGACAGCGAATAATAAGGGGGATAGTGGGCACCCCTGGCAAGTGCCCCGCGATATTGCGATGGGGTCGGATATTTACCCGTTTACCTTGACTCTGGCTGTGGGTAAAGTGTATAATAGTTTAATTTGATGTATGAAGGAACTGCTCAAGCCCAGTCTGGTCAGGAGTGTAAAAAGGAATTTCCATTCTAGGGAGTCAAACGCCTTAGTGGCATCCAATAATGCGGCTATCGCTGAAACATGTGGGGCGAGATAGTGCAGCAATGCAAAAATGGTCCTTAAATTGTGAGAAGTGGAGCGGCCTGCACAAATCCAGATTGGTCCGGCCTAACAATGAGAGGTAGCAACGGTTGCAGCCTGTTCACCAGTAGATTAGCGAAAATTTTGTTATCTGTGTTTATGAGAGAGTGGTCGGTAGGAGTCGCATGACAGTGGGTCCTTGCCCGGTTTGAGCAATGTAATGATGACTGCTTCACGCATTGATGGAGGAAGTGACCCTTCCTGCAGCGCTCCCGATAGACCTCTAGCAGGTGGGGGGCCAATAGGGAAGCATACTCTTTGTAGAATGCATGAGTAAGCCCATCGGCTCCGGAGGCTTTATCTCCGGGAAGGCTTTGGATGATTTGCTGAATGTCTTCAGCTGTGAAAGGCTCATCTAGATAATCACGATGCATCCTGCTCAGCCATAGCAGCTCTAGTGAGTCCAGATACCCTAATATTTCTGAGTCTGCTGGGGCTGACTATGAGGTATATAATTGGGTGTAGAAGTTCTGCATTGTGGCCAGAACTTCCATAGGCGAGTGGGCCGGTGGCGCTTCAGGGGTATGCAGTTCCGTGACATAAGAGGAGCCTCTAAGTGGTTTTAGTAGATTTGCCAGCGTTTTTCCAGGACGATCCCCCTCCCCATATCTGCGAGCCTGCGCATATTCGTGTAGGAATCTGGTTTCTCTCTCAGCTTCCTCATGGAATGCCGTTAGTTTCCCTCGTATGTTAGCCAATGTTTCGGGTGCTTGGGATTGGAAGTACTGGCATTCTAGATTTTGGATCTCTTCCTCAAGTTTTGTGAGGCAATTGTGAATATCTTTCAGCACCCCTGATTGTAGGGCTATGCAAGCACCGTGAATCACAACTTTGAAAGCCTTCCATACTGTGCCCACCGAATCTACGGACCCCGTGTTGTGCTCAAAGTATTCCGTTATATATTTCTGGATTTCTTCCTTGAAGACTGTATCAAGTAGTGCGTTTGGGGGTAGGCGCCATGTGAAGGGCTGTATGTATGGTTTCAGGATTTGAAGCCTGATCACCACTGGTGCGTAATCTGACAGTGTGCATGGATGGTGTTTTGCCTTGCTAGCCCAAGAGTGTACATCTCTGGACGTGATCCAAAAGTCTAGTCTGGAACACGCTCCATGTTGTTGTGTCACACAAGTGCCCTCTCTAGCATCCGGGTGCAGTGCGCGCCATGTGTCCACAAGGTAGTGATCTTCCATTATGGTGCGGAGTGTTGCGGCCGACTGCGGGTGATGAGTGCGAGATGCGCCCACCCTGTCAGCGTGTTCTGACAATACGACATTGAAGTCTCCACCCCAAAGAAGCGCCGGGCTCCCAATGGTTTGGATCCCCAGCCACACCCGGTTAAAAAATTCAGGATTATCCGTGTTGGGCCCATACGTGTTTATTATTGTTATATGCTGTCCAAAGATGACACCCCTTAGTATAATGGAGCGGCCCTCCGGGTCCGCTATAGCTCGCTCAGTCGTCCAAGAAAGGCCTCTGCGGATTAAGATTGCCACTCCCCGTGAGTAATTAGAGTAGGTAGCTGTATATGTGTCCCCCCTTCTATTGGATTTCAGCCTGGATTGTGATGCACCCTTTAGATGGGTCTCTAGCATGAGACAGATATCCACCTTGTGTCTGGCCAAGTACACTTGTACCAGGCGCGCTTTTCTATTATCTATCAGGCTGCGTATGCTCCAAGTAATGCAGTTTAGGGAAGTCATGTTAGTTTGCACAGGTTTGACCTTGGTCTAAACCAGGGGACTGACGGCCCGGTGGGTATCGTCCCGTGTGGCATAGTAGGCCTGTGAGCGTTAGTGTCGTAGTAGTTTGCACCTATGAGTCGGCTATGTGTGTCTCGTGTTTTGGCAAAAGTATAAAGCAACAACCTGTGCAGTAGTGCGTTTTGCGGCTTGTAACTTTATTTTATTTTTTTATTTTTTTTATTTAATGAGTTTTATATAGTGCTGGCTAGACCCGTAGGTATCAGAGCGCTTTACATTAGGTTACACAATGTTACAGAAAATGATAACAATTACACATTACATCAAAAATAAGCAACACATTGAGAGAGGAAAGAAAGGTGGGACAAATAGAGCGGAGGGAGGGAAGGGGGAAGTGTGAAGGGGGAGGATGAGGGAAAAGACGGCAGGAGAGACGAAAGGAAGTCTGCCCAAAGACCGACTGGGTAGGTGACGTCTGAGGAGGGAATCCACAGCCGTCTCCCCTATAGCTAAACAAGGTAGCTCCATCGGGCATTAGTCAAATAGCTAGGTCTCAAATGACGAGGGAAAGTTCACAGAAGAAAGTCCAGTGGATAAACAGGGTGGGAGCTATGAGCAAGGATGGGTAGGGGCAAAGGTCAATAGCTGGAAAGAGGAGCAGAGTAGAGCTGAGAGGGGTAGGGGGTGGGGTGAAGGGGGAGGAGGGAGATAAGGTCAGGAGAGACGCAGGAGAGTTTGCCCAAAGACCGGCTGGGTAGGTGATGGTCAAGGAGGGAATCCATAACCCATCTCCCCTTTAGCTCGCGAGGTAGCTCCACCGGGCATCAGTCAAAATGGCTAGGTCTCCGCTGTTGAGGGAAAGTTCTCAGAGTAAAAGTCTTGGTGGGTGAGCAGGAACAGGGTCGGGTGAGGGCTGAACAAGATCAGGTTGATGATTTTAGAACAGGAGAGATAGAGCATTGAGGAGGGTCCCACTGAGGCGGCCATCTTGAGGTCAGGCAAGGGGGGATGAGTCCTTGAAGTTCGAATTCAATCGGTCCCCATTATTCTCTATAACCCAGGAGGAAGGTGGGTGAAAGGTAAGCAGTGGATCGGCAAGGGGACAGAGCCATGGTCCGCATGTCTTCAGAGGGAGCGCGTGATGTCGCAGGTCAGGCGGGGTCCCCCGAGTATCCCACCGATGTCCGAGTCCCTCGGGCAGCCTGGTGCGGCGGCCATGTTGAGGTCAGGCACCCAAATGCACAGATATCCCTCCTATGATGCCCCCAGATGTCTCCATCAACCAGGGTGAGCTATTCAGTAAGCTGCTATTTGCCCCTGCAGACTCCGCTAGCCCCGCTGGTACCTGCTTTGCAGGAGCTCGTTCGTGGCGCGGACGGCCGCCATGTTGGAGTCAGGCATCGGTCTCCACGTGTGTCCCCGTAGCATCTCACTGTACCTCCACTCCTCCTGCAGGGCTTCAGCTGCTCGTTTGGTAGTCTACCGAGCCCGGTTTCAGTTTCGGGTCAGCCGGAACCGCGATGCACGGAGCCTCGCAGTTCAACACTCCCCCCCCTACGGAGGCAGCGCTCTCGTCGTTACTCCCGGGGGGAAAGGGGGACCGGGAAGCCCGACCGTTGTCCGAGGTTAGAATCTCGGCGTCCGTCGTCTCAACCGGTATCCTGCCGCTACCCACTGCTCGGTCCAGCCCGCCCACCGGGGAAGCAGATGGAGGAGTCCCAGAACTCACCGCTAATCCGGTGTAGTTTCCCGGGGGCCCGCTCCCGATGTCGCGCCCCCCGCTCTGCTACATCAAAACGCGAGTCTGCTCACCCCAAGCGCCATCTTGAGGTGCAATCGCCTGGTGAGAATTTAGCCGATATCACGGAAATGCAGCAGCCAGGTGGAATGGCGGCCACAGCGGCAGACGCTCCCAATGTTCCGATGTCGGGAGTTAACCCTTCTTGCTGGTTTTGTGGTGTTGAAGCACCGCGCTAGGTTGTTGAGCGCTGGACTTCCACGGAGCTTAAGCTCCGAGCAGCCATGATGGAACTGGCTCCTCCTCCCTCTTCAATAACTTGCCCCTACCCACCCTCCACCCACACCAACCCCCAATTAGGTTGTGCAATTCTCCCGCTCATTACCCAAAACAACCAGTTGGAACAAGAGAGCCAAAGGGCTACAAGGGAATTATCCTGTGGGGGAACGAGGAGTTGCCGGCTTACAACCCTGCCAGTTAAGGCTGGGTGGCTGAGCCATTAAGTGTCTCAGTTTTTGCTTACATACGTTGTATGAATGTGGGTTAACATTACATCCATTTGGTTTCATGGAGGAATACACAGCATGCATTGTGGTTGGGCACGTTATAAGCATTCTGTGAAAAGTGTCCTTATAAAATATGCCCTATATTGCAGTGAATCAACCGAGTCAGGTTACAGGGATAGTTTGATCAATCGTTGTCGCTCAGGTGGTTTTCCGATGTTTCGCTGCCCCCTGATTGCTGGGCTTTCCAGGGTTTTTCCACCTGCTTGGCTAATTTCAGCGCAGCTTTATCGTCCGTGAAGATTAAAGGTTTGCCACCAGTTTGAACCTTGAGCTTTGCCGGATACAGAAGAGCATATTTGGTGCCAGTCTGTTGAAGCAGTTTTTTGGCTGGGGCAAATTCCCTGTGAGCCGCCTGGACCAGCTGGGTGAAGTCTGGGTACAAAGATATTGCATTGTCCTGGTATTGGATTGACCCACGCTATCGGGCCATCCTCAGAGCCTTATCTCGGTAGTTTAGAAAGCGGGCCAGTATTGGGCGCGACCGATGGCTTGGGACCAAGTGTTCGATGCGCCAGCTCTACAAGGAACATATGAGAGTTCATTGCCAAAGAGGTCCTTCATCATGGTCTCAACGTACTTCTCCATGTTTGGTATTTTGCTCGTCTCTGGTATTCCAGTGAGTCTAACATTATTTCGCCTGGATCTACCTTCTAAATCCTCGTTTTTGGCTTTTATCAGATTCAGTACCTTATCCATCTGTAGCAGCTGTTCTTGTGCTTTAACTTGACGGTCATCTGAGTCGGATATTCGAGTCTCCAGGGCATCTATACGCATTTCATGCTTTTCAACCCATTGGATCACCTGGTCCATGCGAGCCGCAAGGAAGTCCAGTATAGAGTCAATTGCCACTAGGCTGGCTTTTACGTCCTTCAACATGGTTCGAAGATCGTCCTCATGCACTGCCTCCATCTCGACCCTACCCGCAGCAGTGGTGGCCGTGGACTCGTTGTCTAGGCGCCGTGATGTGCTCTTATCGAATGACAATTTCGCCTGTTTGTTGTCAGCTTTGCCAATGGTTCCGTTACCTGATGGGCAATCTGGTAGGCAGGCAGGTACACAGGACCCAAAGTCGCAGTTTTGTTCTTTTAGATATTTTAGTGGCCCAAGGGTCTGTTCCGACCTTCCCAGCCGGTGCGCCAGGCCGCAGGATGTCGCTATGGCTCCGTGCGCCAACAAGGGGCCAGCAGCGCGCTCACCGCACCCCAAATCGCGAGCCTCCCATCGAGTGCGAGCTTGCTTGGGGGTTGCTGCAAGAACGCCCCCACCCCTCCCGGCTCACACAGCGGTGGTGCAACTGAGGGTCAGTGTTATCCTCCTGCGACAACCTCTACACCAGCCACATAGCAGTGCGGGCCGCCTCGACAGTGACAGCGCAGAAGCCGAGTCCTGCTTGTTTAATTCCCCCTTTTCGCTTCCTTCAGCGGTTTGCCATGTGCAGCCCCAGCCGCAGTGTCCATAGGCCTGCCAGCAGTCTCGTCCCCCATAGTATAGTGCGGGCCAGCGTCGCAACCCTCAGGGTCTCCCGTACCCCCTCCCCCCTCTGCCGAGGGCATCAGGCGGCACCGCGCGAGCAGAGGGCCGTACCACAGGACTCACCGGCATGGTGGCTCCCGAGGGTCTGCCTCATCTCCGCCTCTGTCAGCAGGCCAGATCGCCCCCGGCAGGGGGGCCAGCGGCACGGGAGGGCACCCCGGCGGGCCCGCAGCCGCCGACCTCTGGAACAGCAAGCAGGGGGGCTCCGATTACAGGTTACACAGTGGCGCATGCCGCCTCCGATGTGGGCGCGCTTCGCTCTCACAATCTTCAGGCCTCAGCAGGCCCGGGATGGCTTGTCACGTCGGGAGTGCAGATGGCGCCACTCCAGGACTTCGAGGATCCAAGGTTCAGCACACGTCTTCCTCCAGATGGAGTCTTCGTGAGTTAAACTGTGTGGGCTCCGAGATTATGCAGGATATTTAACGGATTTTGAGGCTCGGCTGGCAGAGCCCTCTCAGGGAGCGGCCATCTTGCTGCTTGGCTTGGTCACGCCCTCACAATAAAGAAACTTGATAATTTGTTCATCAATGTGTGTTTTTGTTTCACTTTTTTGTTTATTCAAAAGAGTGGCATTCCTCTGCTGAAATTCCTTATTTTAAAGTACTGGATCCCAGTGGGAGCAGCAGAACGTAAACAGTGCTCATCAGGAGACTGTTTACCTTCTGTTTTTGGGACTGCTTTTGCCACCTTTGAGGCCAGGGGTCGCAAAGGAAGTGCCAGGGGTAGCAGGAAGCAAGCCAGGGGTTGCAGCTACGACCCCTGGTGACCTTTAAATGATGTCCTTGGACACATGTTGGTGTTTTTACACGATCTGGACTTCCTCTCTTTATTTTACTATTTAGCATTTGAGCAAATATCCTTACCAATGGCTCCTGTCTTTACTCTTCCTCACTCTTTATGTCAATACCACCTGGATTACAAAATCCTTTAACTTCTCCAACTTCCTGGTTCTTGGTTCAATGGTGCAAACCAATACGGAGACTGCTGCCTGACTCTGTTTACTACATGTGCAGCCCTTTTTCCTCAATTTAATTGGTAGATGCTCTGCAGCCTTTGTTTTTGATACTAGTACAGGATGGCCTCAACTACCTTTAAAAACAAATACTTTCTGTTCCTTAACATGAACTCACATTGTTTTCAGGTTAGTGTAGGAAAGTGGGTTTTTGTTGCAGTAACCCCCCACCCTTTGTCAGATTTCTGATGCACTTTGACTTAGTGTGCCCTGGGTCCCTGCCAATCAGGTTCCCAGGGCCTGTGCTCTTACCCTAACCTGTACCATTGTTCCCACACTTGGCGCAACTATGGCCTACCTGTAAATCCCTTTTTAGGAGTACCTGTGGTGCCAAAGGCCTGGTAGCCAGGTAAAGGCCTCTGAGGGCTGCAGCATGTGTTATGCCACCCTCAGAGACCTCTCACCACAAACATGCACCACTTCCATTGCAGCCTGCCTGTTTTGGTGAAGCTAAAAGTGAAGAGTCGACATAGCACACATCCCTGTGTGCCATGCCTGCTCAGCACTGCATGAGGCATAGGTAAGTCACACTTAAGGCAGGGTGCCCTATACCTCATGTCAGGACTTATCTGCATGAGCATACAGGTCCGAATAATATCTAAGGCCATTCTTAGATATTATAAGTGCACAGTAAAACCATACTGAATATATGGTCTGGAAACTGGTCACTACAAGGTACCTAGTACCATAATGGCTCTACTGAATCCTGGGATGTTTGGTATCAAACATCTCTGAATAATAAACCTGCACTGATTCCAGTGTCAGATTTATTATTCCATGCACTCAGAGGTCCCTTCTAGAGGGGACCTCTGAACCAAGCCTACCACTGGTGGGTTCCTGACTGGTAAACAGAGCTATCTGTGGCTGGGGAGCTTCAAAGACCTTGTCGCTTTTGTAATGCGACCCCCAGTCTCTCCTGATATGAGGAGCAGGACCCGTTCCTGTCTCACCCCCTTTTCGGCAGGAAGACAGGCGGGAAAAATTAGAATAGCCCAGAAGGTGTGCCCACCTCTGCTGAGGTAGGGGAGGCGAGGTGAAGCACACCCGTGGTGCCCGCCATTTGACAGATGGCAGGCACCCTCCAATCAGGGTTAGGGATTGTTCCCAAAAGGGTCCAATCAGGGTTAGGGATTGTGCCTACTCCCCCACGTGGGGTGAGCACACCAAGGGTGTATTCACCCTAAGGTCAGTAGCTCATTGATAAAAGTAAATGTATGCTCACTTCCTATTTCTTGCAAGAATGTTTCCACCTTTCCAGGCTCAGGGCCTTTTTTTAGAGTTTGGCAGAGTGGAAACACTGCTGTAAATGGGCATGCTCCCACCCCACTCATTTCACAGTTTCCCCACATTAAGATTAGAAATCGGTGCTATAAAAAACCCTGTACTTGGTCATAGTTTAGAGAGGCTTCACATGAAACTATCAGGCCAGGGGTCACGCATGTTTTCTGCCAACCAGGCCGAGTTTTGGAGGTTGCTCTAGGGCTCTGAGAGTGGCACAGAGAGGTAGCCTTCAACCCAGCATTCATTATCACTCCCAGGAAAGAGCTTTGATAGACGGTAGCTAAGCAGTTATTTCTCACAGAGAAGGTATGCTGTGCAATCCATCTTAAGAAATTTAATTTATAGGCTAGCGGTTTTCCGCTTTTACTAAATTGTAGCATAGCGCTTAGAAGTAGCAATAAGGTGTTAGGATGCTAGGAATGTACTAACCATGCTAGTACTGTTCATATTTTATCTGCTGGCCATGTCATGCACTACTACATTTACTTTCTCATTATGTGTGGTTACCGTTCATATTTTATGCACTAGACTTGACGTTTAGAAATAAAAAAATTAACATTTTACCCTGTGATTCTAAGTGTTATTTTGAGTGTGGTATTCATTAAGGAAAGACAGTTTGAGTTTCTACTCTGTCCCTGATTTCATCTAGGACTAATCGTAACCAGAAAACATCACCTCACAGTATTGCTTAGCAGGTTGCGTACTAGTCACAGTCCAAATGGATTTCTAATACGTGTTGGTGATTTGAACTAAGTCCTTGCACCATGGGTTTATAAATCTGACCCCTGCATCTCTGGGTGGCGGGGACAGGGTAATGGGGTGTGGGAGTGCCCAGATCATGACATTTGGGGCCCAACGGTGCTGTACTCAAATTATTTGGATTCTTGAGTTGATTTTGATGACACACTCAATAAAACAATTATTACAAATATACAGAGACTCCTATTGTAATATTCATCTCCTCCTTTAGATTAAACAGGAACCCCCTGTTTTCTGTAGGTTTGTCAAGCTTGACTCTTAAAAGGTACACCCCATCTGTGCCCATAAAATGTGATGAAATTGCCTCATGGATTGATCGCAAGACCAACCAGTTAGTAGTGGTCTATCCTCACACAACACTTCAAGACAATTATAGAATTCTGAATATGTATGTGTCTTCCCCTTAGAATGGTGCCACCCTTAGAGCAGTGCAATCCTTAGGGAAGTACATTTGCGTGTATCTACACTACTTCGCATGGCACACAATCATTGGCTGTACTATCTGATGTCCCAAGAAAAGTACAAAATTAACACAAAACTGCACCAGCTTTTGACCTAGGAAGGAATTTAATATGAAATTATGAAACAGTTTGCTGAATTATTCTGAGCAACATCTGCTGAGAAGCAGCAGCTTTTATCATATGTCTGAGACTTCCAGCAGTCCCCTTTCAAGAGCATAAATGGGAATTGCCTAAATTAATCTCTAAAACATACATCTGTGGACCGTGACCCTTTGGGTCATGAGCAGTCAAACCGTATCTCAAAGCAAAAAATGAGACTGAGTGTTCTATGAGTGTTCTATTAAAGAAAGAGCTACAAAAGAAACAGAGAGTAAAATAAAATAAAAGGTCAGATAGGACTGGATCGACTGAATATCTAAAAAAAAGACAAGTACACCAAGCAGAAAGGTAATCAGGGTATGAAGTTAAAATTAATGTAGGGGGCGTGGCCAAGATGGCTGAGTGAGCGGACGTGCTTGCCTAGCGCTCCGTCCCTGCCCGACTAAAAGCACATGTAATTGCTGCCCCCCGGCTGGAGTCGAACCCAGTGGGGACTACACAGTACCGGAGGGCGAGTGACATGTGCTCGGGGGCTGTGCGGTGCCTGATGAGCCCCGGTTTGACGGAGTCCGGGACTGAGTGCGTGCCTCCCGCCATGGCCTCACGGAGCAAAATAGCAGCATTGGCGGTCCCCCGATTGGTGATATCCCTGGGGTGGATCGCCGAGAGCAAGAGCCGACCTTTCCGGTCGACACCTGAGCGTGATCTCCGGGGGAGGCGCTGGCCCCGAGAGAGTGACGGGTGGGGTGGGTCGCTGTCCCTGGCTTGGAGCCTCCTGCATCGGCGGCCCTGCGCCTTACAGGCGCCTGACAGAGTTCCCAGCAAGAACAAGCTCGTGCCCTGTTGAGGGCCCATTGAAGGCGCGGACCCCCAGCGGTGAGTGCACTTGGCCCGCGTCTGGCCCCCTCCAACACTGCCATTTATGCACTTGCCCCCCCTGCATCATCACACCTGCCAGTGCTTCCTGGACCTCGGGGGGGGCGCGCAGGACACAGGACAACGTCCTCTGGGCCCTGACCCCACGCACATACGACCCGGGCCTGCTGCTGTGGTCCGGGCCTTCAGCGGTGTGAGTGCTGGGCGCACGTGCGGTTGGGCCTGTTCTTTTTTGTGAGGTGTTCCAGGTGCGGGACCCCGCTGCTTCCCCTTAGACCACAATGCTCCTTGGACCCTGGGGGAGAATCAACATGTCCACAGACAGACTACACAGGGGCCAGACCCCACAAGGACACTCCTCTGGGGCGCACCCTGCTTTGGTGGCACCGTGAGAACAGGGCCTCACTCTGTGGCCTCACTGAGGGACAGGACTACAGGCCGGGACCCAACAGAGGGGCCCTCCATCTCCTAACCAGCTAGGCCGAGGCCCACCTGAGACGTCCCTGGGAGTTTCCTGGCCCCACGCCCCCGGCAGCAGGCAGAGGCCTTCAGCTAAGCACAGACCAGCACTTTGAGGCCTCACAGTCTTGCCTGCCCCTAAAACCCTCCTCCTGGATGAGTGTGCCTTGGGGGACGCAGGCCGGGCCTCTGCGGCCTACTGCAGATTGCTTTCTCCCTGAGCTCCTGGACCCGTGTCTTTTCGGATTCTCCTTGGAGTCCCCTAGCATCTTTGGACATTTGCAGCAGGGTGGCCGAGAGGCTTCTACACCACGGTTCTTTGATGCCCCTACTACTCCACCGCCTGATGCCAGTACCGACCTGGGCTGGGTCCTATTGAACTGTTGACCGTCCTGAGGCTACGTGGCCTTGCTGGGAAGCAGCGGCTGCCTGCGCACTTTAGTGGTACACTCTGGTCCTGGCCGGAACCCGGCTCTGTGCTGGTCTATACCACAGGCGTCGGTCTGGCTGTGCCTACACGCCTCTTGTGTCCTTTTCTCCCTCTGCACGAGGGCGGAGAGCCATGGCCACAACCAAAGGCAAAAAAGATAGATCTGTCAAGGACATGTTGATTAAAGGCACGACGGACTCCCAACAAGAGAAAGCGCCGACAGAAGACTCTAAGCATTTGGGTCGAGACGGGGGTGCGGATGGCTCGGTGACACGCGAGTTCCTGGCAGCACTATTCGCATCTCTGCAGGAGGATTTACAGATGGTTAAAAAGGATCTCACGCTGGAGCTCAGGGAGGTGCGCTGAGACATTGATGAGGTGGGAGAGAGAGTGGCAGTCCTTGAAGAGAGCTCCCTAACCAGGGACGCGGAAATCGAAGCCCTCCAGCAGGAGATCATTCACTTACAGGACCAGCAGCTAGACCTCCAGGCCCACCCGAGGACCTGGAAAACAGATTGAGAAGAAACAACATTTGCATTATAGGAGCCCCCACAGGCGTTGAGGGAGTCGATCTGGAGGGCTATGTCCAGGCCCTGTTTGGAAGCATCCTGGGAGACAACACGCCGAGAGGCACCAAGTTAGATAGCTGTCATAGAGTTGGCCTCCCCAGGACACCTCCTCGCCCACCTGTGGACATCCTGGTCTGTGTTCATAGCTTTACAGAGAAGGAGGCAATCCTCAAGGTGGCCAGAATGGACCAGAAGATACAATTTTGCGTCCACTCTCTCCAGCTATTTCAAGACCTAGGAGCATGCACTCTCCTGAAATGGAAGGAATTCTGCCCTGTCACCGGCCATCTCCGCTCTCGGGGCATTTCATACTCCTGGGGCCACCCATTTCGCCTTATTTTCCAACTGAATGGCAAAACCCACCAACTAAGGTCTTTGTTCGAGGCCTACAAAATCCTCGAGCTCGCACCCTCCGAATCGGTCTCCCAGCACCCTTCAATGGAAGAGAAGGTCCAGGACGGGAACGGCAGCGGGCCTCGGTGAGGTCTGGGGCCTGCGCCTTACCGACCAGACCCGGCAGCCATGGCAAGGGAGAGGTCTGAGGTGCTGCGCTCCCTCTCCAGCGGGGAAAAACAAGATGCTGACCCCCCCCTCATAAGGTACTGTGCATTGGCAGAAGGGTTGCTAACACAAGGGTGGGGGCGGAGGCGTTAATCCACTTTGAATAATGTTGGTTCACTCTGCCCTGGTTATCCCCACGGATCCAGACTTCCAAGTCACGAAAGACTTTATGGGCTACTTTTTTATTTTGGTTTCTCACTTCTTGTTGAGGATTTCGGGTATTTTTAAAAGGCTCCCCTTCCGACTGACCACTTCTGGGTTAATTGACAGATCTGTGTATCACTGCGACAGCACCCTAAACATCTGGCTCTCATATGCGGCACAGCTAACCTATTGGGCTTCCCACATACACTCGCCTAGTCCTCTCCACAATTTGTACTATGGAGGTCAAACTACTTAGGGGCCGATTCCGATCTGGGTCGGAAAGCTCTCCGACCGATCTGGATCCGGATTGTTTTCCGACCGAGCCGGACCCCTGCAGTCCGACCGAGCGAGTACGATGCGGCCGTATGCTGCCGGACTCGGTTCGGTTGGACTCCTATTGAAGTCAATGGGAGCCAGTCGTACGACGTGTACATGGGCTCCCATTGACTCAATGGGTACGTTGCGCACAAGGGGGCCCCCTGTAGTGGGTACGCGTTGGTGCCATCCGCACCGTACACGCATGTATAGGGGGAGCCATGGGTCCCCCCTGTGTCCGACTCGTACGGCTACGGGTGAAGGGGGGTCCGAAACGAACCCCCGAAGTCCGCGTCCGGGAGCTTTTTCGTGTCGGAGGCTCCGACTCGATCCGGCTGTCCGGATCGTGCATCGTACTGGCTCGGTCGCAAAACGTCTCCATTGCGCGCCACGAATCGAGTGCGAACGAGTCGGACGGAGCGGTTCGGACCCGGAAACGAGTCGGTCGGCGATTTCGCATTCACTCGCATCGTACTTGCTCGCTCGGGCGACTGTACGAATCGGTCGGAAACAAAGCCTCCGACTCGGATCCGGTAAAGCCGAATCCGATTTGGAGCCCTACCGACCGAGATCGGAATCGACCCCTTAGTCTTAATGTAAAAGGCCTTAACAATCCCACTAAAAGATCTGCAATACTTTCTTTTTTAGAACACTTGCAAGGGGATATTTGTTTGCTTCTGGAAACGCATTTGCTAGCGCAAGACACTCACAGAATGCATACTAGGCGATTCCCACCCCAGTTTTGGTCGCCGGGGAGGGGAAAGGGGGGGTGGCAGTTCTTTTCTCCAGTCGCTTCCAGGGGATAATCTTAGGTACCTGTTTTGAGATTAAGGGGCACTTACTGGCCATCCGGGTGCAAATAGGTACACTTCACTTCACGATAGCCACGCTCTACGCCCCCAACGAACGTCAGGAGAACTTTATTATTGAGGCACTTGCAGGGGTCCTTCAGACCCCAGATCAGGCTATCTTTTTAGGTGGAGAATTTAACTTAGTCATGGATGGCGGAGGGACCGCTCCGGACAACGAATGGGACAGGCAGGGGCCTTCTCCCCAGAGGGACTGACCTGGCTAGCTGACTGCAGGCTACGCGATGTGTGGCGCTTACAGCACCCCGATAAACGGGACTACACGTTCTATTCTGCGGCACACAGAACCTACGCCCGCTTAGATAATTTCCTAGCCTCACCGTCGGCATGGGAGCAAATTATGGCCTCTTCCATTGAGCCTTGCTCCCTATCTGACCACGCAGCAATCACACTCACCTTCACAACTCACACACCCCCCTCCTAACGACCACCTTGGCACCTGCGTGAAACGCTGCTACATTCCCCTGACGTGGTATCCTCAATCAGGCAAATGATCACTGACTACTTAGAAGTTAATGATTCTGGTGATGTTCCTCTTTCCTCAGTATGGGAAGCCCTCAAATTGGTTGCTAGAGGAGCTCTTATAGCGAAAGCGGCACATGACAACAAGGCCCGGAAGGATAAGAAGGAGGAGCTGGGTAAATCGCTATTAGAACTTGAGTCCATTCATAAGCGCACTGGAGCTCCCAGAATCTGGTGTTAGCTGGAACAGGAGCGACTTCAGCTGAAGCGCCTCGACTTCGATAGAGCCGAATATGCTATGCTCCGCCTCAAACACAAATTCCATGTAGGGACTAATAAAGGGGGTCTGATGCTAGCCCATTGCCTACGTAGCAAACAACACACAAACATAGTCAAAGCTATCCATACTCGGTCGAGCCTGGCGACATCTGATGCCTCGGCCATTGTGGCTGAATTCCGGGCGTTTTGCTCTAATCTGTACAAGGGGGACCATGTAGCAACCTCAGACCCTCAGCTCTATGTTCAGTCTGCTGCGATCACTCTGCTTCCACCTGTAGAATCGAAGAGGTGATCTCTGCGATCGCAAGGTTGAAACCCATGAAATCGCCGGGCCCGGGTGGATTCAGCTCTATTTTATTAGCCGTTCTGCTCTGAACTTGCTCCCCTGTTAACCCGCCTTTTTAATTCCTTCATGGATACGAGGGTGCTGACAGAATCTATGCTGCAAGCTTCCATATCGGTAATCCTGAAACCCGGACAGGATCCCCAGCAGTGCAGCACCTATCACCTGATATCCTTGCTCAATGTGGATGCAAAACTGTTTGCTAGCATCCTGGCTCACTGCCTCAATCCCCTGATGCCTGGCCTGGTCGACCCAGATCAGGCTGGGTTTCTTCCCTCGCGTCAGTGTGGGTACAACACCAAGCGTGTGTGCCACCTCATCGACAAAGTCCAGCGCTCCCGGGAAGAAACCCTTTTACTGGCTATGGACGCGGAGAAAGCATTCGATAGAGGGCATTGGCCCTATATATTCGCAACTCTTAGGCACATCGGGGTGGGCAAGCATTTTATGAAATGGGTACACAGTATAAATAGCGCGCCCAGTGCAATTGTTCGGGTTAATGGCGTGAGTTCCAGCAGGTTCCGAGTGGAGCGAGGCACAAGGCAGGGTTGCCCGCTTTACTCGCTCCTCTTCGCTCTATATATAGAACCTTTCGCTCAGAGGGTGAGAGACGACCCCAGAGCAGTGAGCATCACGTTTGGAGCTTATCAACATTTGATTAGCCTCTACGCGGACAACATTATATTCTCTGTCGCCTCACCCCTCTCCTCACTCCCGGCTATCATATCAGAGCTGGATGCGTTCAGGACTGTGTCAGGTTTTTAAGACAAACCTGCTGAAATCGCAAATTTTAAATCTCACCATCCAACCAGACACAGAGCAAGCTCTACGCGCACAGTATGAGTTTAAATGGGTGGAGGGCGATCTCCCATACCTGGGAATAGTGCTGGCCCGGAGCCTCCCACAACCGCGCAGGCCAACTACTCTAGACTCAGGGCCACAATCCGTAGAGATCTGGACCGGTGGCTACACCTTCCTATATCTTGGCTAGGCAGGATAGCCGCAGTGGAGATGAACGTGCTACCTGGGCCCTTTGCATTTTCCAGACGCTTCCCCTTTCTCTCTCTTGGGGAGCTGTGCCAGCTTCAACGAGAAATAGATCGCTTCATCTGGGGAGGGACGAGGCCCAGATTACAGAGACAACTGCTGCAACGCACTAAGCAGGAAGGGGGCCTGGCGGTTCCTAATGTCTTGTGGTACTACCAAGCCGCCCAATTGAGATATTTGATAGAGTGGAATTGCCCAATGACGGAAAAGCATTGGGTCTTCATGGACCAAACAGTGGCGGGCTCGTACATCTGGAGGGAGGCTTGGGTCCCCCGGGCTAATAGATCTTGGGGTCTCTACTCATCCCCGGTCACCAGCTCTACATTAAAAATCTGGGACAGGGTGGTGAACACCGCCGGGCTCTCGTCATTCCCCTCTCCAATTACCCCATTATGTGCAAACCCGGAGTTTCCTCCCGGTTTATCACTGGGCGTCGCTAAACGGTGGCTGGTGGGTGGCTGTAAGAGGGTTGGTTGTCTCTTCGATCACAATGGTCCCATCCCTTTTGACCAACTTAAATCACAATACTCCTTATCGGAACATGACAGGTTCACTAACACCCAACTCGCCCATTGGCTGCTCAAATCAGAAACGCCCCTAAAGAAAGCAGACCTATGACCCCCTTCGAGAAATGACTGTTCCTCAAAAAAGATGACAAGAAACTTATCTCAGAAATCTACCGCTACCTGATGAAAGCACCTCCCACCCATAGGACCCCGGGCCAACTTCGCTGGGAGGCAGAACTTGGGCGCATCCTCTCTGACAAAGAATGGAGAGACATATTCTATAGGACGCACCACACGGCATATATTGCGGGACACACTGAAACAGCCTATAAAATGAGCTCATATTGGTATTATACCCTGGCACGCATTCAGAAATGGAATGCGATTTGTGATGGTCAGTGCTGGCGAGGCTGTGGCAACACAGAGACACTAATACACCTCCTGTGGAATCGCCCCAAGCTCACTAGATTCTGGGAGTTTATTCTGAATGATATAGATAGCGCTTTTAAACCTGAGCTTCCCCGATTCCCCGCCTACATACTACTGGGGCTCCCTAATGCTCTCACTTACCCGCTCCAGTCCATTAGAGGATGACAGATAGCCATGGCCCTTAATGCTGCGCACAGGCTACTTCTGACAAACTGGGGCTCGAACAAACTTACGGACCATAGGCAATGGCTTCCTCAGCTGTGGACATTGCTGGGTATGGAAAGACTCTCAATGGCCGCCAATGCTGACCCCACAACATATGTGAAAATATGGTCCCCGTTTATCACTATCCTGTCCAAAGAGTTCAGGGAATTGACCTGTCCTGCGTACTTGCGTATTCTTAAGCTATTACTGCCCGAACAGGGAGAAGTTAAGGCGTCATAATCATATCGTCCCTGACCCGTGGCGATCTTCCTAGCAATCCTACACACTTTGAATGGCCTGGTCAGAAGGGGAGAGGGTGGAGGGTGGTGGGTGGTTCTTGTTCAATTCTAAATGTTACTTTACACCTGTTTTACTTTGGTTGTCCCGTTTTGGGATGCAAAGCATGCAAAAGCACTCAGCAAATCAGGTCCATGGTCGTTGTTAGTCTCAGCAGTTTATGATAATTCATGCACCTTTATTGCACTTGGATGACCTTTACCTTCTGCCTCCCATACGCGGCCGGCCCAATCTGGGTTGTAGGCGACAAGCTGTGTATTCTCTACTTAGTTTGCGATCACCACTTTAATGTATCATGCTCTGCCTTTTAACATGCATCTGAATCTAGCGGCGGGCCCGAAAGGGGTTGTAGGCGACTTGCTGTGTATGTGACCCACCTAATTATATGTCAATAAAAAGACTTGATCCTAAAGTTAGTTTAAAGGAAGAAAAGGAAGTTTTGCACTCCATGATTCACTTTAAAAAGAAAAGTATCAGGATTAGTCAAAAACATACTCCCGTGAGCTATGAATACTTATGCAGACTGGGACTTGTGCGACAGCGCTTCTGGGCAGCACCACAGAACTGACAATAGTGCATCAGCCTCTTCAAAAGCTTCCAGTGGGATTTGGACTGAAGGATGTATACAGGTTGAAACTCCAGATTGCCATGCCAACATCCCAAATAGGGTTTATAATGTAAAAATGCAAACTGAGGTAGATATACCTTTCAAAATTAAACCAATTGTTTGGCCGCATTTATCAGATGTCTAAGATATCTTTCTTGCAGAGGATGACTGGCCGCTACACCTTTACACAGAATGTTCCCTAATGAAAGGACGGAATACTGTTAGCATTTTTCTCCGTAATAGCTGAGGATCTCTGGGAAACGTATGTATGAGAGTGGGTTTAAAACAAACTGCAGCATTGTATATAAACTAAGCATGCAGGGTTAAATAATCTAGTTCACATTTTCTCATGTCAATCCCTTACGGAGTGAGCTCAAGTTAAGGCTCAAAATCCTCTGAAGGCAGATGCTAAATTCCACATAAAATCTATTTTAGATCAGCTGCAATATCAAGGCATCATAGTGTCTTGTAGTTCCACAATCAACAGCCCTCTTTTCCCAGTTTTAAAATCTGACAGTTCATGTAGACTAGTTTTAGATGGCAGAAATTTAAACTCATACGCATGCAATACACAAAACGCTCATATCACAGGACTTATGTCAAACCTGGTGTGTAAGATATATAAAAGCAAGTATCTACCTGCCTTCTAATTTAATGAATTTCAATTCTGTTTTAAATGATTGACGATAGGCTATAAGAATAGTACTGGTTAATTTGTAGCATGCATTATAGAGATCTTACAAAAAGATCAAGAGCCACTATCTTACATTCATGACATTTACCACACCGAATATGGCTTAGAACAACACCTGATTAGGGTGGACAAAACTGACTACTCAGTTACAAAATAATTTAAAAAAATCTAAAATCGCTTACTTGAAAGGTATTTTTCTCATATATGAATTATCCAGCGAGGTTAGGGAACTGGCACCAGACTTCTTGCAGAAGTATGCCACCTTGCAGCCTCCTAATACGTTAAGAAAGTTACAAGCCCTGATGGGATTTCATAACTTTGGAAGGACTTATTTGCCACATTGTGCTGAGCGTGTGAAGCCTTTGCACGCCCTAATCTCACCCACATTTTCTGAAACATATTGGACTGGAAAACACACACACACATTCTTACATGGAGTGCAAGCAGATATAAGAGATTAAGAGGCATATTTATGAACGTTTTGTGTCTCCCTTGCACCACACAAGGGGGCGCAAGGGAAACACAAAACCTAATTAGGATTTATCAAGCTGTGCAAGGCCACCTTTCATGGCCCTGCATGGCTTGATAAATGCAGAGTAACGCAATGCAGTGCAAATCACTACATTGCGTTACTCTGCCCCAGGTAGGCATTCCATGTGTGAAACGTGTGTGTTCCCATGCATCCATCCATGGATTTTGGCACATTCCCAGATTTACCATTACTTGTGGACCTGGAATGCATCAAAATGCGACACGTCCCCAGGTGAGGTGTAACGAGGAGATATATCTTAATTTCTCCTTATTTGTTCCTCTTTCTATGAACGCATTCTGCTGCACAGATAGAAAGAAGGAAAATGCCTTGGAGGAAAGTCTTTGTACAGGAAGGCCTACCTTCTTGCACAAAAACAATCTTGTCTCCAATGCAACCATGGTGCAAGGGTGCCTGCGTTGGGAGTCAAAAAGGCACCAGTGCAAGTAAAGGACAGGAATGCATCGTATTATGTTAAATAGGGCACATTCCTGCCCCTTCCCTTTCACGCAGCTCAGCAAGGTGTCTTGCTGTGCTGTGTGAAGGCTTCATAAATATGCCCCTAAAATTTTCAGACTAGATATAACATGACAAATGTAGTTGTAAGAATCATCCCCAGTTTCCTGGGCTACACAGGCATAGTTTACAATGAGGGACAGACAGTTTCTATTGCTTACAAATCACATTTGTATTCCACAGCTGAATTACGCTTTGCTCCTATACATAATATTCTTACTGCAGCACATATGTCCATTTCGAAAGATTGCACTTTGGCACAAGGGAAACTAATTATAGTTTCTCCCGTTCCTACACTAGAAGTGATGACAAAAGTAAGCATACCTAGTGCTCGCGCTGTACCCCTGCATTGGGTGCAGTGGACTACATCTTTAAGTGCAGTTGATGTAACTTTGAGTATAATACGACTCTTGTGCTCAAGAATTTCTCCAATATACCCAAAATATACCACATCTTTCTAATATTCTACCATTGAGAACTATAAAAACATCTTTTATACGGATGGCTCTGCACAGCCTGGGGTTGTTCCAAAACAGAAATACTCTGTGGCTTGCACAGCAATGCAGGGAAATTTTGAAAACGGTGAATTCAAATCGATACAGACTCACACTAAAAATTTAGATGGTTGCCCTCCACAGCTTGCAGAAATTAATGCCTTGTTGTTTACGCTACACAAGGTTGACCCATCAGTTCCCAAACTGTGTTGGATTCATCTTTCTATGTGCAAGGGTAAAAGTTTAATTTAGCACATTGGTAACTGAACTGATTCAGAGATTCAAAAGTGAAATAAAAACAAAAATAAATAGCTCTTGGGAAAGGTGGCTGTCTTATAAGATAAGCTACCATGGCCCATAAATGTGAGGGAATTTACGCTAAAGGGAAAATTGAAGTAAAGTTATCTGCAAAGGCAGCGGTTCACACTTTTAAAGTAGTAGCGGTGACCAGATCTCAAACCAAGATCAACACAGACATTTTGACAGCGATACAAGCAACAGCTAAATTTGACAGGACTCCCGATGGCTTTTCCTGCTAATATTCCTATGCCCTCAAATAAAGCAGGTTAGATTAGACCTATTTAAAGCAGCTCATGAGGAGTTAGTGTCTACTCTCGATGGCATGAGTGCCACAGTAGCCACGGTCCAGCAAAGATATTTGTGGCCTTACCTAACTAAATAGACTAAAAACTATGTATGGCAATGTAAAATCTGCTAACAGATAGAATGTTTGACTGTTCCAAGACCAGCGCAGGCTCCCCTTATTATCTCAAATCTTCCATTTGGGATAATTTACTTTTATCTTTTTGGGCTGATTGATCCAGTAAACCAATATAGGTATACATTAGTTGTTTTCTATTCATGCTCCAGATTCCTGTTGATTAGCCTGAAAAAGAATGCTGATCCTTTAGCTGTCATAAATGATCTGCAGTGCTTAGTAGCAATGGGTGCAGTTCATTCAGATAATGGAGCCGCATTTGCCTCAAAGGCGTTCAGGGATGCTACATCTGCTTTGGGGGCATGCTGCAATACTCCACCCATTTCGTGCAGAAAGCAATGGGTTAATAGATGATGGAATATTGAAGCAAGCCTTGACCTCAAGGGTATTAAGTATGGGACTGAGTTGGCAATATAATGTGTATGGAGTTCAGACAGCGTTAATTAATTTGCCTAGAGGAGTTTTAGGTGGTTGCACTCCACATGAGTTGCTCGTCAGTGTATCTATGTATTTGCTTGATCTTGAAAGTCCTGAAAGGTGGCAGGAGAAAAAGCATTTGACCTGGACCAACGTTTGAATGTCTTGCAGAATGCCCAAGGGGTCTGAGACAAGCTGTCTAATTTAGAGTATTTCGACTCTGCCACCGGTGAAGATAAGGTTACTAAAGCTGCTGATGGATGGCTTCCCAAAGTTGGTGAGCTAGTTCAAGAAAAGACCCTTGATAAACAAGTGTTTGGGCCATCTTACAGACCACATGTCCCAGTTCTTGGTGTAGTATACACAAAAACTATAATCCTTTATCTGTTACCCCGTTTACAGCAAGGTGTTTATTGATCACATTAAAAAGCACTACATGGCTGGTTCTGTTCAGCAGACCTTACTTGACACCAAAAAGTCTTTGTAGTGGAGCTTTAGATCTCCCTACTCTAAGGAAATTTCTTCGAAAATAGAAAAAAGAAAGCAGCCATGCTGAAAGGTTGAGTTTTAAACCGGGGACTGTGGAGCTTACTATGCTTCCAACTTTACGCCAAATGCCAACATCTACAGAAGAGCCTAATATTGTGATTTTAACAATCCCAACATTTTCTACTACTGCTATGGTTTATTATGAACCACCAAATGAGTAAACCTCAATTGAAATGATGCCTTTGAAAGAAATACCACTTTATAAAAATTACTCTGACTTTGAACTAGATGAAATGTTGACACACTCCCCAGCTGCTCAACGTTTCTGCTGACTTTCTGTTTGCTATTGGTCTGCCTATAAATATCCAATACCACTGTGGTGTTATTTGAGGATTGTTAATTCTTCTAATGTGGCTCATCATGCTGATAACACTATTGCTGTTAATAAATGGACATTACATTCCTGATAAAATCACCTTACATATTTTTCTTCTCACAAACATGGCAGGAGCATCATTCTGTGAATACCACTGCAATCCTATGCTACACAGCATATTTTGGGGTAGGGTTCCTTATTAGCTCATGGGACCAACTGAGATCCTACGGATACTCTATGTCTTAAACATTGCTCTTAATGATATTGTAATCCCTGGTACCTTTTTTAGATCAATGGGACATAAAAGTTGTTAAAAGAATGTTGAAGGACCCCCAGGCTGATATCACTCGGAGATCCTTATTTAAGTGCTGACAATCATAAATAATGTTTTGCTTCCACCACTTTGGTCATTATTAAATGCACAGAACCACCACTCCCCAAGAAATATTTAACTATACACAGTGGGAGCATTGCAACATTCTATCCATACATAGCAACCCAAGTTTCCAGATAAAAAAATCCATATTTCACTAGTATTGACAGATCAGACCCAACAGCCTTCTACTAGTTACAGAAAATAAACCTCAAAAGAACCTGATTACCAATCACAAGCTGATATATATCTGTAAATTTGTTGAAAATCATGCAGTGCAAGGCTATGAGTATTGGAAAGAACATACAAATGAAAAATGTATTTGAAAACCAAATTTCTGCAGATATAGGGCAAAGAAGCCTTATTTAGAGAATGCATAATTCCAAAAGAAATTATTTTTCTGAACAAAGCTGTCTAGCAGACCACATGCCAAGGATTTAGCTGCGTAAGAGATTTCAAGAAATCCCCAATTCCAAAAGTCACAATAACCCAGTTTTCAAAATGGAACCGAAAAGAAAACATTACCAATTCCAAGCTAAATGAAATGATTCACAATGGCACTTACAATTCAACCATGTTACAGTCCAAAGGGATAGCCCTGTGACCAATTGATATCGATGTATGACTGATTCTTTCCAAAGCTCCTGGTCCTTTAGCTAATAGTCCAGACCCTATACAGAGTAAGTATACACCTGTAGATGTCACCGCATACAGTGTGGAAAAGCAGTGCCAACGATGCTTAGCACATTTAAGTCTTATGGCTGTGAAGGAGCATCTTTCCACGATTTCGATTTTTCACAGACTGGTGAGCAGAAAATCAGCATTTTATTAATGATACGGAGGCTAAGATTATGCAAATCTCCTTTTATTGTCCGATCACAGCAGCAACAATAGAGAGAACTTCAAAACATTCCAACAAAGTATAAAGTCCAGCAACGCACAGCCATCTTGTGCAGCTTGTGCAGCTGGTCCATCTTGCGCATCTGGTCCATTGTTTAGACCAGGAATATATTCTGTCACACCTGAAATTTCTTTGTTCAGACAATATTCCCAAAAGTCTTTTGCCAAATCTGCTAGACCCTTTGAATGTGGTCCGCCCATATTGTGTATGCACCTCACGGCCGACACATTGTCCATACGCAGCATCACACAACACTTCATCATTCCTTGGGTAAAGCACTGTATTGCAAATCAACCTTCCAACAATTCTAAACAGTTGATGTGTAACCTCCTCTCTTGACCTGTCCAAAATCCACCCGTGGATGAGTTCCCACATCTCACTCCCCATCCTTCTAAATGCGCATCTGACTCTATTGCTACTTCCGTCTCCTCCTCTAAATTGGCCGTGCCGTGCCATGCCTCTGAATTCCTGAGCCACCATTCTAACTCTTCTTTCAATTCCTGATCTAGAGATATCATCTGGGAGTATGACCAATTGGACCATAAATATTTCGTTTTGAGTCTCTGAAGGGCCTGATAGTACAGCTGACCAGGGAATATTGCCTAAATCGTTGAGGATAACAGGCCCAGAATCCTTGCCTAAACCTTTAAAGGCATTTCCTTCTTCTCTAACACCTTCCTCAATTCCTTTAGTAATTTCTTTAGTTTTTCCCTTGGTAACCTTAGCTCTCCCTGCTACGTGTCCACAATAAAACCTAGAAACTGAGTTTCCTGTCTTGGGGTCAAACAATATTTCTTTATAGTAATTTATAGTCATTTCTGTGTGTCTCAAAACTACTACCTTGCGCTGACCCATAATTATGATGTCCTACTGGTAAATTATTAGCCTTACTCCTCTCATCCGTAGCCATGCTGCCACCTGGTGAAGTACTTTGGTAAAGCACTATGGTGCTGAGGAGAGACTGAACGGTAGACTACAAAATTGCCATAACTTTTCCATCCAGCTGAACTGGAGATATCTCTGATGAGGTGGCCAAATCGGTATAGTCAAATATGCATCCTTGATAGCCAATCTCCTTCCCTTAAGACATCCACTAACAGATAAATTACCTCCATTTTGAAGTGGTGATACACCACCCACTCATTTAGTTCTTTAGGTTTATCACTGGTCGCATACCTGTGTCTTTCTTCTTGACCAGGAATATATTGCTGATGAAACCTAGACCACCATCTGTGACCTCCTGAATGGCCTAATTTGCCAATAAATCCTCTACTTCTTGTGTCACGAACTTTGAATCTGCCTATGAGAATCATATTTCCTGAGGTGTCCTTATCTGAACTGGGGTATCTATAAACTCGAGTTTGTATCCCATGACAGTCTCTAAAACCCAGGGATCCTGCGTCACCAGTCTCCAGTTCCCACAAAACTGGGCCAACCTGCCTCCCACCTTAATAGGGCTAGCTGAAAGGTCGTTCAAAACTCTTACCTGCAGATATTTCTTTTTTCATCTGAGCTCCTCAGGAGGACCTGCCACAAACCTTTTGTTTCTGAGGGTAGAAACTGTGGTAGGCTCCAAAGCCTGTCTGGGTGAACCTCGTCCCAGGAAGGGTCTCAACAAAGGTTGCCCTCGGCCAAGGAAGCGACCCCTCGTTCTCCCAGCCCTACTAAAAACCCTGTCCTGAAAAACCTTCTTGATATCTTTTTGGGACTTTTGTATGGAGCAAAAGACTCAGATGTATTTGGCCATATCTTTGATAAAATCATCTCCAAAGAAATGACCCAGAGAGGAGGGACCCCGTTCCTTATTCGCCAGTTCGATCAGCTTCAGATCGATCTTGGGGAAAATACTCTTCCTTCTCTCGTTAGAGGGAGCATTGTTAGCATTGCCCAAGAGGCAAATGGCTCCCTGGGCCCACTGGCGTAATTATTTGGCATCAGCTGGTGTCTCATTAAGATAGGCACCCTTGGCCATCCCAAACATCTTGGTCAGGGGGCCAATTACATCCAAAAGACGATCTTGGCATGACTTCAAGCCTGTGTCTAGGCCCTTCCTTGGGTCTTACCCACTTTTATCAACAAATTCCACTACTTTGGCATCCAAATATGGGGTTATAGCGACCTTAGCAGGAAGGGAAGTGTACAAGCACTCGAATCTCAGCGAAGATCTTACCTCCTTAGGTAACTCACTTCTTAACAAAAAGGAAATGTAATCAGCTACATGCTGTTGCAGCACCCATTTGGGGTATAGAGGGTGTTTTATTAAAAGGGGTTTGAACATTTCTTCCCCCAAAGGATCAACTATGCCCTTCTTTGATCCTGAGGCTTTAGATGCCTCTTCTGATGTTCCATTTCTCCTGAACTCGATACCCTCGGGGTCAGAGTCAAATTCTGAGGGGTAAGAGAGATCAGTTTCTGCCTCTGAAGCCCCATCACTATCAATGGTTACAGGAAAATCTGGGCCTTTATCCTGCCCTTCCAAAGTGGCAGAAGCACTAATCCTGTCATCAACTGTCAAATCTTCCCCTTTTACATTTGCTTCCTTGGTTTTACTATTATGGCTGTCACCTGAAGTCCTTTTTTATTGGGTCTTACCTACCCATCCTGAGCATTCAGGTTGTTCTTAAAATCTTATGTTTCCTAGAAAGCACTTCAGATTTCTTGTTAATGGTGTCATCTAGTGACCCCATCAAGTTCCCAAATGCTCTAATTACCATACCCTCAGATTTCTCTTCTGGCCTCTCCTCTAACTGGCCCTCAGACATCTCTGCCATACTATAAAATTGTTCAATAATCGGGTATTTAAAAAATAGCTTAGGTTTAAACTGGACTTGGCCAAGAAAAACTCTCCTGCAGAAGCAGTTTAAATATCCCAGACAGACTACAACTGCCAAAAATCCTTACAACTGCAATTCAAATAATGCCCAGCCATTAAA
This sequence comes from Calotriton arnoldi, assembly GCA_963921515.1. Taxonomy (NCBI): domain Eukaryota; kingdom Metazoa; phylum Chordata; class Amphibia; order Caudata; family Salamandridae; genus Calotriton; species Calotriton arnoldi. The sequence continues at coordinate 76,006 of CAWUFW010020480.1, forward strand.
ATGGTTGCCTTAGCTATAAGGGAATCAAATGTCCCAAGCTTTCAAAATGGCAGCTGATGCGCATGCCCAGAGTGTTGCCAGCCGTTAGGGTATTTTCTTCAAATGTGCCCTTTGAGCAGGAAGTATTCCTGCCTCATCAATCGGTGCAGACTCTTACTCGGAGAAGCGCCACACTAAATAACAGCACCAATGTTTGTCCATTAATCGGTGAGGTCGCATGTGGCAAGATGCACCGCATCGAAGCACCAGGAGTAGGCTGGACTCCTCAGCACAATCCAAGGAGATGCGTGGCTGCCAATCAGAAAGTGGCGCATCTCCCAGTGACTGCGAAAGCTGCCCGAGAGAAGCGGGAGGCCCCTCAGAGGTGCGAATGTTCGAAACAAAAAGGGGATACTCTCCAGACTGAGCCCACAGCAAGTGCAAACACATTTATAGCAAATATGATGCAGCAGAGTGATTAAGTTACAGCAAATCAAATATGACAGCAGCAGGTCTCATTAGGGGGAAGACACATTGCATGTCAACATATGCCCATCTAGTGACAAGCACCACTCCCACACGACCATGCAGTCAATGCCCAGCAAAAGTTCAGTAAAATGGCAGAGTGCACTTATCTTGTGAGCAGCAGCAACAAAAGAAGGAAGATGGCTGTGCGTTGCTGGACTTTATACTTTGTTGGAATGTTTTAAAATTCTAAGTTCTCTCTATTGTTGCTGCTGTGAGCGGGCAATAAAAGGAGATTTGCAAAATGTAAGCCTCCATGTCCTGACATAAAATTTGTGAAACAATGCTTTTCAATGCCTTATTCCTGGGTCTGCACCTAGCCAAAGCTAAATACTTTCTGTTTGCAGCCAGTTATGCAATATATAATGAAATGCAAAGATACTCAGAAAAAGATGGAACCAAAAGAATTCTTCAAATGAGTCTAGTCTATAAGCACAATAATATCATAGCCCCGCATCTTCTAAAACAAAACTTAAATATACTACAACAAGGTTTAGGTTCAGTGCCTTCGCAGCTCATCAGCGAGATTGCCATTTTCAAGCCCTATTATCTGACCTCAACAAAAATAATCATGGCTAAAAAAGAATCCACCTATACCCTATTCATTATTGAAGAAAAGAAAGATGCTCCATTTTCTGTAGCAGAAGACTCACTTATCACATGGCTTCAACATGGAATAATTTTACTGCCTGTGACTACCTTTCATGTTCATGAAAGCCAGAAGCATAAGTCCTTCAGGTGGTATGAAAAAATGTTGAACACTTTCCTCCACCCCGTATGGGAGTTACCATTTTAATTTGCTTGTTACATATAAGACAATACAGCATTCATAAGCACAGTTGACTGTCCAAATCCTGTAGGTCATTCACTCCTGTGTGATTCCATTACTCTGCAGGGTTCCTGTAATCCTTTGAAGCCACGATTCAGCTTTACATTGGTACCTGCATCTGTTTCATCCCAGATCACCATACGATTGTGGAAGTCTATAATTAGTAAAGCAAACATGCAGTGAGATTCAAAGTAAAATACTTTATGAAACACAGTAGCATGGAGACAGCCTCCATAGGTGGGTGACCTGAAGTGTAATAAGTTACAGGGGTTTTTATATCTTTTTGATACATCTCTCCTCATTAACACACCCAGTCAGGGCATTTACGTGGCATAAGGAATTGCATATTTCCAAACATTTATGCAATCATTATTCGATAAGTCATTTAACTCTATTTCGCTTTTGACTTGCAACTGAAGCAAAGTGGCAGTCTGCTCATAGTCTTATGATTTATTTTGTTTCTCAAAGCCTTAAAGTCACTATGAGTTCAACAGGGCAGCAGGCCTTTAGACAATCTGCAAGTTTCTATTAAATGTCACAAATGAAACCTGAAACAAAATTAATTCTACATTCCCCTCTCTGATGCTTAATAGTGTCATTTACTCAGTTTCAATGGCCATCATTGCCTTTCTTCCTGCGCAATGGTATGATTCATTAGATTACATTCAGTTCTACATATTTTTCAGTTATTTGCTGGGGCCTGCACAGTGTAGCTTGGATGAAGGAGACACAAACTGGCACAGCAGTTATTATTATGCAAAGAAGTACCAAAATACCAAGTCCTACTAACACTTCCTCTAGTATCCACATCGTTTCCCATCCACACAACTCAGTGACCAGAGAATCTGACAATCCTGCTTCCTGTATGTATGGTGCCTCCTGACTTATGTGTTGGACTTCATTTATTGTCTGTCTAATGTTGTTACTATTGGCAGGTATGTATGTGTAACTCTTCTGCCCCAACACCATGCACACTCCTCCCTCATTAGCCAGCAAAATATCCAGTGCCATCTTTTTCTGGATAACTACCACCCTCATTGCTGCTATTTCATCTGTAATAATTCATAGGACAGCTGTTGTTTCATCAGACATGCCGTCAATCAATTTCGCCAATTAATTTAGCTGATGACAAATATGGGATACCCCAAGTGCGGTATTAGTCTTCCTAGGCACGTCAGCATGATACTAACCCAGTTAGCCATTCTCCTGTGCCTCATCATCGCTTTATTTGCTGCAGGCTGCACTTCAGGCAAATGTTGGACATGAAACATTCTGGGCATAACAAATGATAGGTAACAGCTCCCATATCCCTCCACAACCCTCTGGGAACAGATGGAAGTGTGCTGACTATGCACATATGAACACTCCCTTGTATGTAATTACTTCTGTAGAAGGTCCTATGCTCTGTCTATCCTCCCCCATCGACTGTGTGTAAATCTATGAAGTCCTTGCAGGTGCTATTTCCCATATATATTTTTCTGTACTGCGGTATATTTTCCCATTTATTGTAACAGAATGTCAATTACATGATATTATATAGTTGGCATAGTCAATACTGACTAGCGAGGGAAATGCACAACGAAAGGGGAAGCATATATGCATGATAGTGCCACTATTCGCTAGTTTATTCTCAGACTGGAGATCACTTGTTCACATTTTGACAACAATAAAGTGTAATTCCTAAGCCCTTTCTCTGGAAACTCTACCATATTGGGCTATTTAGGTCAATTAATTTTACCTTAGGCCCCTGGTGATTCAGGAAGAGATTTAGTTTTTCTTGGCATTCCCTTTCAAATCACCGAATTTTATGTAATAATATCCTGCCTCATGAAACATTTCATATGTAGCTGTTGTCAATGACCCGACAATGTAAGTCATATTGTCTTTGATGCTGGTGGGCAGATATGTGCAAACATAACAGCTTAATATATTTAAATCTGAGACATATCTCTCAAACAATGCAACATAATAATTTCCTTCGTATATATGCTCTGATTTGGTCCGTCTCTCTGCTGTAGCCACAGTAGCAGAGATATCAGTAACTACTTTTTAATCATTCACAGCTCCTCCCTTTCTACCAATTTCAGAATTATGATGTGTTCCTTGAAAACGATGAGCAACACAGTCACTATTATTGCTAACACAAAGGAACACAACACTGTCACTGACTAAGGGCCACTTTCTGGTGTTTCTTGCTGAAGTCTCAGCCATCACGCATAGAGAGGTCAAACCAGTACTTCCTGTGTACTTGTCTGTGGCCTCATTTGACCATTGGTTGCAGACAAGTAGGTTTCTTCGACTTTAAGTTACAGCCTCCTGTTGTAGTAAGAGGTGCACATATCTCTTGCTTAGAGTTGATGATACTCCGCTGCTGCTATTCTAATGGAATTTTTTTACTTTGTATGGGATACAAGCACTCATGAACTCAGTCTGGCACACTTTACTGCAGTGTCAGTTGTTAACAGTTCCTGGAATTGGTCCTTCAGGTGAAGTTGAAGGCAGTGGCATATGTAGTGGCCTTCTCATACATGTGATCATCTAGGTGTAAGATGTGTCCAGTAGTTGCTGATGGATCAGGAAGGGCCTGCAGTATCTGATAATGAAGAAAGAGTAATATGTCTGTTAATTTCTGGCAATTCTGGAGAACCACATACTTCCTCCTTTCCACTGCATCCAATGATTGTGGGTCAATGGTAGACTTTTTGTATCACCCCAACCCTTCTGCAGATACCATGGATTACTCGGGAAACAAATGCACATTTGTTGCCCAAGCTGAGGAGCCTTGAAACCCAAAAGCACTGATTCAGTTCTTTCAAAAGGCACATAACAAGCCATGGCATCACAGTTCTTTATTGGGAATGCCCCTATTCATGTGGAAACAATCACCAGTACATATTTGAGTTTGTTGGTAAAATAAAATCAATTTGCAAGCTTTCAAAGATCCTTGAGGGGGGCTGCCTCAATTCTTGTTACAATGTATCACATACAGACAGTACAACGTTTGCAAAGTCTGTCAGCTTGTGAGGGCCCAGGAAATAAATGGGCCATCGATAAAAACAGAGCTATTGGTACACATAGGTACACATTTGGCCAAACCATATCTCCCTCCTATTTGCACAAATCAACTGATTTACATTCTGTAGCTTGTTGCTACACATCTCATGGCTCAAAATAGTTATCAAATATTTCACATTCAGATGAATTTTGTTTTGTCGCAAGCATGTTAAAAACACAACTTGTAGTTGCAAGTTCTTTTGTTTTGCAGTAAGCAAATGCATCACCTAGTGACACCTAATCATCTAATGATGTTAGATCAGCACCTTTCATTATGGGAATCCTAGATGGTAATAATAGAGCTTGCAGAAGGTCATATGTAAATGCCATAGAAAGCTATGAATGCATTACTTGGCAGTGATCCTGAATCACAAGTCATCAGTCAAATGTACATTCGCAAAACAGGGTGTTCCTAAACATGCCTTCTCCCATGAAAACACCAAAACTTGCATTCTTTCGAATGCATTTTACACCTGTCTCCATTCAGAGAAAACAACAAACAGTACAGTTGGAATCTGTGTGAAGATTGACATTTTAGAATTGTGTAAATTAAATGTTATGCTTGGAGCATGAGGCCACATGGGCCATCCTGGTACATGAAAACAAAACATACCTCTTGCGACATTTTCTACATTGCTTGGATGAGAGGTGCACCTGACCACCACAGCCAACATAAATGCCAAATAAATGGTGGTGAGCAGGTGGGTTACGATACCCACAACATGGTTCCTGATGTAATTGACAATTGATGTAAAATAACTTCTAGAAGCCCACAGTTACCCAACGACAAGAACAACTTCAGCGACCCCCCTACAATTTTTGTAAATAGTTGGTATTTTTTCTGTACCGAGAACACATGATATTATTAAGCCAAGCAATTCTGTAACTTGTACAAAATACATGATTTTCAGAATAGCTGATTCACATAGAGAACATTGTGTAAACAACATGAGGTGCTATCAGATTGCCCTGGCCATGTTGCAGACAAGTGGCTGAGGCAGTAAGAAATTTAGAAGAGGCATAAATACTGTAAATGAGAAAACATAAGGTAATCACTCACACACTGTAACATCTATTACTGCTTGCGTCACCATCAAAATGTTAAATTCTGAAGACAAAGATAATAGTGCAACTCAAAATGCCTGTATGGGTAAGTGCCACGTTTAGGGGACAATGCTATCACTACCTTCGTGCTTTCGCTATGTCCCACCCATGGAGCTCTTTCTCCTTCAACACTGCTCCAACCATCTTCAACTGCCATTGACACTCACTATATGCTGCTGAGTCTTTCAGGCAGTTTTCAGTCTTGATGTTCTACAACTCATTCACATATAGTAACCAGAAATCCAAAATGCAGCCTACCTAATCTTTCCCCTTACAAATGCAAGAGCATTAGTCTTAAAATGCAACACTTCTAAATATGTCATTTCATACTGGTATTCCCAAACTGTGTATACACAATAGGAAGCAAAGAAAGTGTATTTTAAATATCAAAAGTCGTCATCAAAGAAAGGGCACATCTGCAGACTAAATGGAAACAAATTTGCACAATCTAATTAATTATTAATCAACAACGTCATGTTGAACCCTGTATGGTCTTTAAAGGTGTAAAGAAACCAATGAAAATAAAAAGTTCCATAGTTTCTAGCACACAGCCCTTATCATGTACAAACTGAATGAGTAATATGAAAGCGCAGAATCTTATCAATACTACGGGGCAGTTTTACAAGCCCCTTGCGCCCCTTTTGCGTCATTTTTAACATGGGAAAAGTGACGCAAGGGCCTTGTAAATCTGCCCCTACATGTTTTGCCACCTATTATTTATTATACATCTGTATTCACTTGCTGGTGAGATCGCCTCGCTACTCCACTACCCGTCTAACTTCTTTTAACTGTTACCCCTATCGCTTACTTATTTCCTGCTTACTGCAACCAACGGCACCCAAGGACTTCTGTCGACAGGGAGTTGGTCTAAGATTGTTACTACCATTTCTAGTGCAGAAGGACACATGTTGTTGCTGTAATATGTTTCTTAAACAATAATTTTCTTATTGGAGACAATTAATTGTAGTAGGGAGCATTGTTGAGGACAACGCTGCATCCTCCAATGGGGAGGTAAGGTTTAACTTTGTCAGCTTTTTTTTTCGTAAGAGATTATCTACTTCCGTTTTACTACTGGCTATAGCCACGGCTCTTAGCTCTGTTCCTGGAGTTTGGCATGTCTGTGTGGTTAAGCTCCTGCTTCTAGCAAATGCTCTACAATTCTGTAAAGCCTGAGCAATATAAACGAGAAAATAATAAACAGGTTATTACAAGGACTTTTTTCAAATTTCATAAGGTGGAGAGGATTGAGGATGACAAACATCTTTAGCTGCTGAATTGGGGATCCGCTAAACCAGAGGCTGTGCTGTGGGCGAAAATGGGAAAGTGGCCCTAAAGCAGGGATGAGGGGGTGTTGGTGTGCATGCATCAAAGGCGTTGGGAGGATAGGGAGGGATCACCTGATGTGGGGGAGCCTGACCTCCTCCCCTGTGCCTTATCTATAACATGAGGCACTCGTGGCGCTAGTGCCCTGACTTGTTAAAGGGAAGCCAGTTAATTCCTTGTCCACCCTGGGCAGCCCCTTCTCCTCTACCGTGACCACGACTATATTTTATACCAGGCACACCTGAGACTGCAGTTTCTGAGCCTTGCACTGGGTAAGATTGTGTGCATGTTACCAGTAACCTCTCCTGACACCTTTTCAGGTTGAGCCTGGGCAGCGCATGCGCTGCTCTGTGAGTCATGCTGTATTGGAGTATGTACTTGAAGCCCCGCCCATTCTCCACCCATATTTGTCATTAGCTTGTGTCACTGTCCTACATAAATACTGGCTTCTGATTTCGTTAATAGGCTTGTTAGTCCCTCCTTAGTACCGCCTTGTCTTCATTTGTAACCAGGGCCGGACTGGCTACCGGGCGTTTTGGTGTGCTGCCAAGCTGGGGGCTGATTTCACTGCGGTGGGGGCTGATTTCGTTGATGGGGACCTGCGTGTGCTTTTAAATAAACATTGCAAAACGAATGGTTTTTAGCACAGCAGGTCCCCATCAACGAAATCAGCCCCCAGCTTGGCAGCACACCAAAACGCCCGGTAGCCAGTCCGGCCCTGTTTGTAACCTCCAATGAGGACTGGCCCTTTTACTTTGGTTGTTACACTGTACGTCTTATTTAGTCTGTAAGCACTATTTTCTTTAATGAGTTTCTCCTACTGCAGACACTACATGCTTTCCTGCAACATTCCGCACACCATGCGTGCTTTCATAGGGGCACTTTTACAACAAAAGCATTTGTCAACTTGACAAACAAATGTTTTTTTTGGTAAAAGCGCCATACCGCGCTTTCACTTTAATAGCAGCCGCGGACCTTTCTTTAGACACGGATGGTCTAAAGGATGTAGTGTGGCCTCTATTAACGTGAAAGCGCAGCATTGGGCGGTTGTAAACAACAAGCATTTGCAATGCGATAGGTCTCGAATTTTAGAAGCTTTGACCTATTGGTATTGGAAATGACAATGCCTTTTATTATTGCAGGTTGTTTAAACACATAAATATATGGCATTGTCATTTACAATGCCAATAGCTCAAAATCTTGCAACTGCGAGACCTATTGCATTGGAAATGCTTGTTAACTTTTCTCTTGGGGACGTGGCCAGGCAAGATGGCTGCCTAGACGTGTTCCCCCCGAGCTCCCGCTGATCTGTAAATTAATCCTGCATAATCCTTTGGCATCAACAACAAAATAGAGCTGTTATGACATAAAGAAGGGTGATGCCCTGAAACCGGTCCCAGGATGCTTGTTTACGGTCCAGGGAGGACCTGGCTTGGCAGTTCGGGCTGGACTGTTCCCACAAGGAACAGGGTCAAGACTGATTTGCATATGGCTGGGTCCAAACTGGGGTGGTGTGGTGAGCAAAAGAATGATGGATTTAACCCAGATCCTTGTGACTGGGGGTGAATGTTTGCATTGTCCAGCATTCCGTCCATCAATTGTTTCTTTTGCATTTGTCGCCCTAAGTGGGAAGGGTATGCCCAGACGTGGGTCCCATGCTCACTACACCACTGGATTCAAGCTAGCCTGGCTGAAGAAGGGTGATGCCCTGAAACCGGTCCCAGGATGCTTGTTTCCGGTCCAGGGAGGACCGGGCTTGGCAGTCGGGCTGGACTGTTCCCACAAGGAACAGGGTCAAGACTGATTTGCATATGGCTGGGTCCAAACTGGGGTGGTGTGGTGAGCAAAAGAATGATGGATTTAACCCAGATCCTTGTGATTGGGGGTGAATGTTTGCATTGTCCAGCATTCCGTCCATCAATTGTTTCTTTTGCATTTGTCGCCCTAAGTGGGAAGGGTATGCCCAGACGTGGGTCCCGTGCTCACTACACCACTGGATTCAAGCTAGCCTGGCTGAAGAAGGGTGATGCCTTGAAACCGGTCCCAGGATGCTTGTTTCCGGTCCAGGGAGGACCTGGCTTGGCAGTTTGGGCTGGACTGTTCCCACAAGGAACAGGGTCAAGACTGATTTGCATATGGCTGGGTCCAAACTGGGGTGGTGTGGTGAGCAAAAGAATGATGGATTTAACCCAGATCCTTGTGACTGGGGGTGAATGTTTGCATTGTCCAGCATTCCGTCCATCAATTGTTTCTTTTGCATTTGTCGCCCTAAGTGGGAATGGTATGCCCAGACGTGGGACCCGTGCTCACTACACCACTGGATTCAAGCTAGCCTGGCTGAAGAAGGGTGATGCCCTGAAACCGGTCCCAGGATGCTTGTTTCCGGTCCAGGGAGGACCTGGCTTGGCAGTTCGGGCTGGACTGTTCCCACAAGGAACAGGGTCAAGACTGATTTGCATATGGCTGGGTCCAAACTGGGGTGGTGTGGTGAGCAAAAGAATGTTGGATTTAACCCAGATCCTTGTGACTGGGGGTGAATGTTTGCTTTGTCCAGCATTCCGTCCATCAATTGTTTCTTTTGCATTTGTCGCCCTAAGTGGGAAGGGTATGCCCAGACGTGGGTCCCGTGCTCACTACACCACTGGATTCAAGCTAGCCTGGCCGAAGAAGGGTGATGCCCTGAAACCGGTCCCAGGATGCTTGTTTCCGGTCCAGGGAGGACCTGGCTTGGCAGTTCGGGCTGGACTGTTCCCACAAGGAACAGGGTCAAGACTGATTTGCATATGGCTGGGTCCAAACTGGGGTGGTGTGGTGAGCAAAAGAATGATGGATTTAACCCAGATCCTTGTGACTGGGGGTGAATGTTTACATTGTCCAGCATTCCGTCCATCAATTGTTTCTTTTGCATTTGACATAAACCAGCATTACCTGCACGATACGCTGAAGATCCGAGTGATTTGCGGGCAGCGTGTTTCCTAATGGGAGCGGCTGGCCTGCTGGGGAGGTGACGGCGGAACTTGGACCACAGCGGCCTGTGAGACCAGTGCGGCCGATAGTAGGGACTGCTCACCGGAGCTGCAGGCGTGTCACCCTGGGTGAGTGAAGGGAGCTGGGGACACCCAAGCGAATATCGACAGGAGGCAGCCCCTGCTGAAGACGGGCTGCTCACTGTCGCCGCTGCCACTGTAGTGCTGAGTGACTGCCCCAGTGAGGAGCGGGAGGAAAGACGGCGTGGCCGGGGGCGTGCCTCAAATCCCCGCAGGAGAGGACAGACTGTGGAGATCTGCCTCGCACCGGCGAACTGGGGCACCGCAACGCAGGAGTGCTGCGCTCCCTCGGACTTGGAGCAAAACTCCGGAGGAGGCTGCTGATACTAGCTGCGGATTGGAATGCTTGCTAAGGGAGCGGACGATCGGAAGGTGGCTGAGAGAGCGGGCATCTGCCGGGAGGCAGAACTACATCCGGCAGTGAGTACCCGGGATCTGGGGGGGGCTGTGGGGATCGGACACCACTTCACTGTCGCTGCATTATTGCTTTGGTAGAGGGCGCATTACAACACGGCACAGTAGACCGGGACTGATGGCCCCTCCCTCCTTTTGCTAGTGGGAGTGCAATCTACTGGATTTGAGGATCGCTGACCTAAGGGCAGTGTCCCAGTTAAGAGGGCGTACTGTGAGAAGCGGAATAGCTGTCCGTCGCTGAGTTCCACAGTGTCATCAGTGGCATACACAAACTCTGGACCTGGTGCTGGAAGTGGGCGGTGGGGCCAAAGTGAGGATGGCTAAAGATAAGGGAGCTAAGGTGGTACAGACCAACAAAATAGACAGTTACACAATGCTGCTGCAGTCTGATGGAGCACTGGGTGGTCAGGTGCCTCAGGCGACAGAGGGGGAACAGACCCCTCCCACTATGGTAGAACTGCTGGCAGAAATCAAGGGACCCAGAGAGATGACCTTAGCCAGGATAGACACAGTGGCGCTCGAGATAGGATTCTTACGTGCTGACGTTCGGAAAATCTTGGACAGAGTGACGGAGACTGAACAAGGTGTTAGGACCCTGCAGTCTGAGATGACCACCCTGCGGAAAGAAGTATCGGAGTTGCGAGCGCTGCTGAGGGGCGCTCCAGACGTAATAACATCCGCCTGGTGGGCTTTCCGGAAAGGGCGGAAGGCCAGTCAGTAGAGCTTTTCTTGGAGGACTGGATCACGACCACGCTGCGCCCTAAAGGACTCTCCTTTTACAATTGAAAGAGCGCATAGAGCGATTGCCCCGCCGACTAGACTGGGAGCACCACCACACGCCATCATAGCGCGTTTGTTCAACTTTAAAGAACATGATGTGATATTGCAGCACACCAGAGTTCACGGAGCGGCCAGGTTCAACGGACAAGCTATAATGATATTCCCTGATTACACATGTAAAGTGCAAAACTTGCAAAATGAATATTGGGAGACAAAGAAATGCCTCAGAGACAATGACATGCGGTATAGCCTCTTATACCCAGCAAAGCTGCACATTCAGCATAAGGGGAAAGCATATTTTTTCATGACTCCATCGGAAGCGGAGAATTGGCTGGATTCCCTAGGTGTGGCACAGCTTTGTACCACTCAGAATAGATCACGTAGGAGTCAGAAACTGTCAGGCCAAAGCGCACGGTGACGGAGGCGCTCAGTGGATTCCCTGCTGGACTCCAACGCCAGCGGTGCTGGCAGAATTTTTGTTTGCCCGGAAGGCACTTTGGCTGACTTTGACTGCGTTCCGGATATGCTGGAACCAGTGATACCCCGAATGAAACCTAAGGGGCGTGGTAAAGGGGACATAGATTGAGCAGCGTCCTGTGGTGGACCAGGTTTCCTCTCCCCTACTTTAAGTACTGTATTGCTGGAAGAGATAGCGTTGTCTTAGTGCTGCTATTGATATTGTTTGTAAAATAAGATATAAACGCTATGTATCAATGTGGAGCCAGGATTGTAGGTAGGCTCTGAAATATGGGTACACCTAGAATGATATGTGTATGTAGACAAGATGCTGTAAAGAGTAGATTGGCGGGGGGCTCATGGTGGGCTACGGTCCTACCGAGCAGGGTGTTTAGGCCACGCCGCTGGCGGGATGTCGGGCTCCTTGCTACGAGCAAAGGTTGGTAAGGATACCGTTGTCGCCTTGGGGGGATGGGGCAGCAGGTTCTAGAAAAGGGCCTAGTTGCTGAGGGCTGCCCAGTTTGGACTCACTGCCTGAGGGAGGGGGGGATTTGCCCAACTGTTGGGGCTTGTTTTTGGTATAAGGGGACTGGGACGACTCAGGTCAACGGGAGGTTGAGGGTAGCTCTACAAAGGTGGATGTAGTGTGGGACAACGGGCGAGGTGGCGGGAGGGAACCCCTGTGGAATGATAGCCTCGACATTACATGAGAAATGACAGTTGATTGGAAATGGATTTCGTGGAATGTCAGATGATTGGGTCAAGTAATTAAAAGACAGAGGGCTCGATTCACAAAAGTAATCTGAGACAAAATCCTAACTTTACGACTTTCGGTATTCACAAAAGGCATTTAGCAGTAGTAAAGTTAGGATTCCTAACTTTACTACTACTAAACTGAGACAAAATCCTAACTTTACGACTTTTGGCATTCACAAAAGGCATTTAGTAGAAGTAAAGTTAGGATTCCTAACTTTACTACTACTAAATGCCTATCTACCAAGTTACCACTTTTATACATGCCGTACCGTGCACACTACACAACACGTAAATGTCATGCACACTGTACAACCTGTTGAGTGATTGTGCCTTCTCAATTTATAAGAAGAAAAAAGGGGTGGGGGGCGTTGTTCTCTGTGTTATTTACAGACATGGGCAGTGTCTAGTATGTAGGATTCCTGTAATTAAGAATCCTCCCATAAGAGCTGTCGCGCTACTATTGCGCTGTGTACATGCTTATAAAAGGGTGTTTTATCTACCATTATCGAGCGCCATGTGACTATTTACCATATATTTCATATAATTCAATTTCTTGATAATTACATTGATTCTGAGGTAGGCGTTCGTATCTGGTCCCGGGGGGGAAGAAGAAGCACCTCTCTTAGGTCACATACTACGGAAAATGGGTTTAAAAACGGAGAGAATCAGTGAAGGTATCTCTATTAACTAGCTAGATCATGACAGACAATCTTGTGAAACGAATCGACTGGGCATACAGCGGTAAAAGACCGTTGTATACTGGAAAGGTCTTACTTTCTTTGGTGGTGTCTTCCTCGAACAACCTAGTGTGTGTCCCCTCGGTCAGGCTGGCAACCGCTAATGCTCCCAATTGTTGTTTTTATCTACCGCGCTCCGTGGTCGGAGCAAAGTACGCATCATCACGCTAAAGAGCATGTGACACGAAAAAGTGCGGAAGAACTAGACCGTCACTTGCTCGAGTGCTAATGGTCACTAACTCGAGTGCTACTGGCTCCTGGGCATGCGCACCAGCACACTAATTCACGCAAAAGTGCGTGCAACGCGAGAAGAACTATACAGTCAATTATTTGCTAATGGCTCATGTGAGGATTGTGTGCCGATTTTGCGCATGCGCAGTATGGGGAATACATCCCAAAGATTGAAATTGCTGTATTGCAACAAAATTCAGCAATAAATACTAAATTGCGCTATAAATTAGATGTAAAATTGCAAGTTCTAAATGTAAACTGCCAAAATAGGTCTATAACAAGCCATAATGACGGGGTCAAGTCAATATATTTGAGTTTATCCCTGAGGTGGTGAGTCTAATGTGCCTGTATATCGCATGCGCTAAGCGCGGATTAAATCCCAGAGATTGAAATGCTGCATAATATTGCAACAAACGTTCAGCAGTAAATACTAAATTACGTTCTAAATTAAATGGGAAAATTGCATGTTCTAACTTAAAGCTGCCAAAGTAAGTCTAAAACAAGCATTCTGACGATGTCAAGGCAGTATTTTTACGTTTATCCCTTAGGGGTTGAGTCTAAACTCGTTTCTGTTAAAGAAACGTATCAATCAATAATTGGTAGAGTGGAAATCCTATAGGGCAAAGCTTTATCCTAAAGATATTGGTAGTCATATAGGCTAATGACATTCAAGTGTTAACTGTGGCAGAAAGTATCAATCTCTCACTGGTACTGTATCTTGTGAGAATTGGCCTTGTATTGTGAACACTGCATCCTTAAATTCAACGATTGAGGCAGTTCCAGGGTATATTGTCGTTAAGCCCCTGGATGTGGGTAGACAATCGATATATCCATCTTTGTTCTTTGTCCAGCAATTCTTGCTGGATATTAGTTGTGTTCCGGTCTACATGTTCAATCACTACACACTACATATCATTGGGAGTGTGATTCTGTTCAAGGTAGTGGTTTGTCAGGCGGGATATGTTGCGCTTACAGCGGATGTTGCTCCTGTGTTCAACAATTCTAGTTTTCACTTTACGGCTTGTCATTCCGACATACCTTAAGCTACACGGGCAAGTTATGAGGTATATGACATTTACGGAATTGCAGTTAGTATGTCGACGAATCAACCAGGTTTTACCCGGTTCCAGACTAAGAGTTTTGGTGGTTTGTGTTAAATGACACACGCTGCAATCACCGCATGGGTGATGTCCTGTTATCTTAGGTAAGCCCCAGGCATTGAATATTGTGTTTTCTTCATGGTTCTGTAGTTTTTGGGGTCTAGTATGCACCAGGCTGTCCTTAAGGCTTCTCCCTTTTCTGTACGAAAAAAGAGGCTTTTCCCATTCAAGATTGCCGGTATTCAGTATAGCCCAGTGTCGTTGTACTATTTTAGCCACCTGGTTAGACACAGGGTTATATGTCGTGACGCAGGTTAAGGGTGCTTTGGTTTCAATTTGTGTTTTAGGTTCTAACAAGCTTTCACGATTTTGATTACGCGCTCTTTTCTCAGCCTTCCTGGTTATTTAATTGGGATAGCCTCTATTATTGAGTTTGGTGGTCAGTATTTTTGCTTGATTTTTAAATTCATTTAGGTTGCTGCAATTCCTGCGCAGCCGTAGGTATTGGCCGTAAGGCAGATTCTCTCTCAGGGGACGAGGGTGGAAGCTGGTATAATGTAATAGTGAATTCCTCGCTGTTGGTTTAAAGTGTGTCTTAGTATCCAGAACACCGTTGTGGTGTGAGATGTCAAGGTCTAGAAAGGTGATAGTACTTTTACTTATTGTGTTTGTAAACTTCAGGTTAGGATCACACTCATTGATCCATTCCAAAAAGTTGTTTAATGATTCTTCTGTCCCTTCCCAGATGAGAAGTACGTCATCAATATATCGTTTATAGAAACGTATATTACTTGCGATGGAGGTATTGTTTAGCAGGAATTTGTGTTCAAAACTGAACACATACAGTCCCGCTACACTTGGGGCAAATGTGCTCCCCATAGAAGTGCCAAACGTTTGTAGATACAGCTGGCCTTCAAATTCAAAATAGTTATGCTTCAGAGCAAGTTCCGCACATTTCAAGATGAATGACTTCGGCGTTTGGTGGTCCCAGTTACTGCTATCTAGAGCCGTTCTTAACACCTCCAGGGTTTCGTCCTGCGGGAGGCTCGTATAGAGACTCTCTATATCTAAGCTTACTAAGAATCTTGTACTAGGATTAAATGTCAGATCCTTGATTTGTACTATGAGGTCTTTTGTGTCTCTTAAATACGTTGTCGTGCCTTGCACCAGTGGTTTGAGGAAGAAATCACAAAAATTAGAGAGAGGCTCTAAAATAGAGCTATGCCGGACACTATGGGGTGGCCTGGTGGTGGAATTTTATTTTTGTGCACTTTAGGGATGGTATAGAAATAAGGAATTTTCTCCTTTGAAGTAGTTAAATATTGGGCGTCCTTTTTACTGATGTGGCCACAGTTTTCTGCTTCAGTGGCCAATTCATGAATAGTTTCTTTCAGTCTGGGCGTAGGGTCCTCACAGATTGGTTGGTAGTTCCGTCTATCAGATAGCAAACGTAGGCATTCATTTTTGTAAGCTGTCTTGTCTTGTAGGACAATACCTCCTCCCTTGTCCACTGGTTTGATAACCACAGTCTTGTTCTCTTTCAGTGTGGTCAATCCTTCCCATTCCTTTTTGGTCGTATTTTTGAATGTTTTATTTTCTGACAGGGCTTCGATGTCTTTGAAGACAGCCTGCTCGAAAGATGCGATTTCCACCGGTATGGTGTAAGGTGGTGGCATGAATGTAGACTTCAGTTTGAAGTTAGTATCTCCTTTCTCTTGTTCATTGGTCTCGTTCTCTTGTTTAGAAAAGAAAGCTTTTAATTTTAACTTTCTGAAGAAGTCCGCCATCTCACAATGGAGGCGGAATTTGTCTAAGCGGGGCGTTGGAACAAAGCCCAAGCCTTTGTTTAGTAAGTTCATTTCTGTTTCATCCAGTACATGTTGGGAGTAGTTAGTGACTAGGTTTTGCTGGTGCTCGGTCCCATACGTTGTTCCTTGGACCTGCTCCTGGTATGTGCTCCTTCTTGTGAGTCGTCTTCCCAATGTACCTGTGCTTGTCTTCGTCGTTTTCCCTCGTCCACTGCGGCCATTCCCTAAAAAGGAAACCTTTGGTTGGGAATCATGTAGGGAATTTGTGGTGGTTCAAAGGGCGGGTTCCAGCCATACATCATTTGTGGTGGCATCTGGTGAAATGGTTGTGGAAATTGCATATGATTGCCTGGTTGGCCTTGATTCCAGGGTTGTTGCCATTTATTGGCTCTTCCACGCCCTCTTGTCTTGTTCTGATAGCTACTAGAGCTAGAGCCACTACTGTTAGACGAGGCATCATCAGAGCTATAGGACTGTTCACGATTCTTTTGAGGTCGGTAATCTGGATCGGAGTAGGGATATGATTTAACATATGAGAACTTCTTAAGATCTTTCTGAAAGTTCTGGATTTTTGACTGTGTCAAATTCTCCTTATATTCCTGCATTTCCTTATTTACCTCGTCTAATCTTTTTTATATGCTGTTAGAGTTGTTTTAAAATGGCTTTCTGTAGTCTGGATCTCTATTAGATAAGCATCTCCCAGTCTTTTTGCTGTTTGGATTATCAGCACAATCCAATCTCTTGTGCATCGCCAGGCGATTTTGGCCCAATCCCTACGAAATGCGGCATCCTCAAGGAATATTCTCGGAGCGTTGGTAACTATCAGTCCTCTAGGAGCCGTGTTGGCTCTCAGATATTCTGTGAGTATTACGCCGTGAAGAATGGTTCGAATGTGATTGCGTTTCATTTCGGTAAGCGATTCCCAATCTGTACTTTGGGATATCGTTCTCGCTATATTAAGATCTGCCATCAGCGGTGGTGCTGCTAGAATGTCACTGATAATTTCTTCCGAAAAGGTTAAGCCCAGATTCTCTGCCATGATGTACACTACTCCGGCTGATTGAGTTGAAAAAAGGGGGAAATTCGTGGCTCTCGCAGCTGCACGCTGCCAATTATTCAAAACCAAAATAAAGAGCTAGGACTCTAGGACGGCCGTCCTTGTCCCTGTGATTTATAATATAACCAAAGAAGACGGCCAAACAAAATGACTGTCTGACATTAAGATGTCTGGCACCTCCAAAGTATGTTATGAAAACCCTCACACATCAACCTGGTTGGTGTCATGCTTCATCATCGGGTCCCAGCCGGGCAGCCGAATGCTACCCAGCTGTGCTACGTCACCTGTTTACAGTGGAGCAGGTTTTAGGTGTAGGTGAATGTGATGAAGTGAGTGAAATATGTAAAAATACCTCCAGATTACTACTTGTTACTTTATTCGTGGTGATCTGGGGTATGGTTAAAAAAGACAAGAGAGTGGATAAAGAGTACTATACGTAGCTATTTATTATCCTCTGGTCGACATGTTTCAGCCGTTAGCAAAAAATGCTTGGGCTTTCTTCAGGACCTCTCTAAATAAATAAAGTGAGTGATGTGAAAAATGTGAGTGATAAAAAATTACCACATGAACAGCATTTTTAGCACTCACGCTAAGGAGTGCTATTTATGCAGCGAGGACTGGCAATGTGTCGGTCCTCTTAAAATGTAGAATACCTGTAAAGGAAACAGCATAACAAAATACATCAGATAAGGGAAGCATTAAATCCACAATTATCGATCGTACTGGTGGTTGATATATGGTGCTCACTACGTGCATTCCATAAATATCGCCAGTACTGGTGGTAAGTATCTTGTGCTAAATACTTAGCGAGGTGTCAAACATGTATCTACCAAGTTACCTTTTTTTACATGCCGGTTCGTGCACACAACACAACACGTAAATGTCATGCTCACTGTACAACCTGTTGAGTGATTATGCCTTCTCAATTTATAAGAAAAAAAAAGGGGTGGGGGGGGGCGTTGTTCTCTGTGTTATTTACAGACATGGGCAGTGTCTAGTATGTAGGATTCCTGTAATTAAGAATCCTCCCATAAGAGCTGTCGCGCTACTATTGCGCTGTGTACATGCTTATAAAAGGGTGTTTTATCTACCATTATCGAGCGCCATGTGACTATTTACCATATATTTCATATAATTCAATTTCTTGATAATTACATTGATTCTGAGGTAGGCGTTCGTATCTGGTCCCGGGGGGGAAGAAGAAGCACCTCTCTTAGGTCACATACTACGGAAAATGGGTTTAAAAACGGAGAGAATCAGTGAAGGTATCTCTTTTAACTAGCTAGATCATGACAGACAATCTTGTGAAACAAATCGACTGGGCATACAGCGGTAAAAGACCGTTGTATACTGGAAAGGTCTTACTTTCTGTGGTGGTGTCTTCCTCGGACAACCTAGTGCGTGTCCCCTCGGTCAGGCTGGCAACCGCTAATGCTCCCAATTGTTGTTTTTATCTACTGCGCTCCGTGGTCGGAGCAACGTACGCGTCATCACGCTAAAGAGCGTGTGACGCGAAAAAGTGCGGAAGAACTAGATCGTCACTTGCTCGAGTGCTAATGGTCACTAACTCGAGTGCTACTGGCTCCTGGGCATGCGCACCATCACGCAAATTCACGCAAAAGTGCGTGCAACGCGAGAAGAACTATACAGTCAATTATTTGCTAATGGCTCATGTGAGGATTGTGTGCCGATTTTGCGCATGCGCAGTATGGGGAATACATCCCAAAGATTGAAATTGCTGTATTGCAACAAAATTCAGCAATAAATACTAAATTGCGCTATAAATTAGATGTAAAATTGCAAGTTCTAAATGTAAACTGCCAAAATAGGTCTATAACAAGCCATAATGACGGGGTCAAGTCAATATATTTGAGTTTATCCCTGAGGTGGTGAGTCTAATGTGCCTGTATATCGCATGCGCTAAGCGCGGATTAAATCCCAGAGATTGAAATGCTGCATAATATTGCAACAAACGTTCAGCAGTAAATACTAAATTACGTTCTAAATTAAATGGGAAAATTGCATGTTCTAACTTAAAGCTGCCAAAGTAAGTCTAAAACAAGCATTCTGACGATGTCAAGGCAGTATTTTTACGTTTATCCCTTAGGGGTTGAGTCTAAACTCGTTTCTGTTAAAGAAACGTATCAATCAATAATTGGTAGAGTGGAAATCCTATAGGGCAAAGCTTTATCCTAAAGATATTGGTAGTCATATAGGCTAATGACATTCAAGTGTTAACTGTGGCAGAAAGTATCAATCTCTCACTGGTACTGTATTGTTAAAGATATTGGTAGTCATATAGGCTAACGACATTCAAGTGTTAACTGTGGCAGAAAGTATCAATCTCTCACTGGTACTGTATCTTGTGAGAATTGGCCTTGTATTGTGAACACTGCATCCTTAAATTCAACGATTGAGGCAGTTCCAGGGTATATTGTCGTTAAGCCCCTGGATGTGGGTAGACAATCGATATATCCATCTTTGTTCTTTGTCCAGCAATTCTTGCTGGATATTAGTTGTGTTCCGGTCTACATGTTCAATCACTACCCACTGCATATCATTGGGAGTGTGATTCTGTTCAAGGTAGTGGTTTGTCAGGCGGGATATGTTGCGCTTACAGCGGATGTTGCTCCTGTGTTCAACAATTCTAGTTTTCACTTTACGGCTTGTCATTCCGACATACCTTAAGCTACACGGGCAAGTTATGAGGTATATGACATTTACGGAATTGCAGTTAGTATGTCGACGAATCAACCAGGTTTTACCCGGTTCCAGACTAAGAGTTTTGGTGGTTTGTGTTAAATGACACACGCTGCAATCACCGCATGGGTGATGTCCTGTTATCTTAGGTAAGCCCCAGGCATTGAATATTGTGTTTTCTTCATGGTTCTGTAGTTTTTGGGGTCTAGTATGCACCAGGCTGTCCTTAAGGCTTCTCCCTTTTCTGTACGAAAAAGAGGCTTTTCCCATTCAAGATTGCCGGTATTCAGTATAGCCCAGTGTCGTTGTACTATTTTAGCCACCTGGTTAGACACGGGGTTATATGTCGTGACGCAGGTTAAGGGTGCTTTGGTTTCAATTTGTGTTTTAGGTTCTAACAAGCTTTCACGATTTTGATTACGCGCTCTTTTCTCAGCCTTCCTGGTTATTTGATTGGGGTAGCCTCTATTATTGAATTTGGTGGTCAGTATTTTTGCTTTATTTTTAAATTCATTTAGGTTGCTGCAATTCCTGCGCAGCCGTAGGTATTGGCCGTAAGGCAGATTCTCTCTCAGGGGACGAGGGTGGAAGCTGGTATAATGTAAAAGTGAATTCCTCGCTGTTGGTTTAAAGTGTGTCCTAGTATCCAGAACACCGTTGTGGTGTGAGATGTCAAGGTCTAGAAAGGTGATAGTACTTTTACTTATTGTGTTTGTAAACTTCAGGTTAGGATCACACTCATTGATCCATTCCAAAAAGTTGTTTAATGATTCTTCTGTCCCTTCCCAGATGAGAAGTACGTCATCAATATATCGTTTATAGAAACGTATATTACTTGCGATGGAGGTATTGTTTAGCAGGAATTTGTGTTCAAAACTGAACACATACAGTCCCGCTACACTTGGGGTAAATGTGCTCCCCATAGAAGTGCCAAACGTTTGTAGATACAGCTGGCCTTCAAATTCAAAATAGTTATGCTTCAGAGCAAGTTCCGCACATTTCAAGATGAATGACTTCGGCGTTTGGTGGTCCCAGTTACTGCTATCTAGAGCCATTCTTAACACCTCCAGGGTTTCGTCCTGCGGGAGGCTCGTATAGAGACTCTCTATATCTAAGCTTACTAGGAAGCTTGTACTAGGATTAAATGTCAGATCCTTGATTTGTACTAGGAGGTCTTTTGTGTCTCTTAAATACGTTGTCGTGCCTTGCACCAGTGATTTGAGGAAGAAATCACAAAAATTAGAGAGAGGCTCTAAAATAGAGCCTATGCCGGACACTATGGGGCGGCCTGGTGGTGGAATTTTATTTTTGTGCACTTTAGGGATGGTATAGAAATAAGGAATTTTCTCCTTTGAAGTAGTTAAATATTGGGCTTCCTTTTTTACTGATGTGGCCACAGTTTTCTGCTTCAGTGGCCAATTCATGAATAGTTTCTTTCAGTCTGGGCGTAGGGTCCTCACAGATTGGTTGGTAGTTCCGTTTATCAGATAGCAAACGTAGGCATTCATTTTTGTAATCTGTCTTGTCTTGTAGGACAATACCTCCTCCCTTGTCCGCTGGTTTGATAACCACAGTCTTGTTCTCTTTCAGTGTGGTCAATCCTTCCCATTCCTTTTTGGTCGTATTTTTGAATGTTTTATTTTCTGACAGGGCTTCGATGTCTTTGAAGACAGCCTGCTCGAAAGCTGCGATTTCCACCGGTATGGTGTAAGGTGGTGGCATGAATGTAGATTTCAGTTTGAAGTTAGTATCTCCTTTCTCTTGTTCATTGGTCTCGTTCTCTTGTTTAGAAAAGAAAGCTTTTAATTTCAACTTTCTGAAGAAGTCCGCCATCTCACAATGGAGGCGGAATTTGTCTAAGCTGGGCGTTGGAACAAAGCCCAAGCCTTTGTTTAGTAAGTTCATTTCTGTTTCATCCAGTACATGTTGGGAGTAGTTAGTGACTAGGTTTTGCTGGTGCTCGGTCCCATACGTTGTTCCTTGGACGTGCTCCTGGTATGTGCTCCTTCTTGTGAGTCGTCTTCCCAATGTACCTGTGCTTGTCTTCGTCATTTTCCTCGTCCACTGCGGCCATTCCCTAAAAAAGGAAACCTTTGGTTGGGAATCATGTAGGGAATTTGTGGTGGTGCAAAGGGCGGGTTCCAGCCATACATCATTTGTGGTGGCATCTGGTGAAATGGTTGTGGAAATTGCATATGATTGCCTGGTTGGCCTTGATTCCAGGGTTGTTGCCATTTATTGGCTCTTCCACGTCCTCTTGTCTTGTTCTGATAGCTACTAGAGCTAGAGCCACTACAGTTAGACGAGGCATCATCAGAGCTATAGGACTGTTCACGATTCTTTTGAGGTTGGTAATCTGGATCGGAGTAGGGATATGATTTAACATATGAGAACTTCTTAAGATCTTTCTGAAAGTTCTGGATTTTTGATTGTGTCAAATTCTCCTTATATTCCTGCATTTCCATATTTACCTCGTCTAATCTTTTTTTATATGCTGTTAGAGTTGTTTTAAAATGGCTTTCTGTAGTCTGGATCTCTATTAGATAAGCATCTCCCAGTCTTTTTGCTGTTTGGATTATCAGCACAATCCAATTTCTTGTGCATCGCCAGGCGATTTTAGCCCAATCCCTACGAAATGCGGCATCCTCAAGGAATATTCTCGGAGCGTTGGTAACAATCAGTCCTCTAGGAGCCGTGTTGGCTCTCAGATATTCTGTGAGTATTACGCCGTGAAGAATGGTTCGAATGTGATTGCGTTTCATTTCGGTAAGCGATTCCCAATCTGTACTTTGGGATATCGTTCTCGCTATATTAAGATCTGCCATCAGCGGTGGTGCTGCTAGAATGTCACTGATAATTTCTTCCGAAAAGGTTAAGCCCAGATTCTCTGCCATGATGTACACTACTCCGGCTGATTGAGTTGAAAAAAGGGGGAAATTCGTGGCTCTCCCAGCTGCACGCTGCCAATTATTCAAAACCAAAATAAAGAGCTAGGACTCTAGGACGGCCGTCCTTGTCCCTGTGATTTATAATATAACCAAAGAAGACGGCCAAACAAAATGACTGTCTGACATTAAGATGTCTGGCACCTCCAAAGTTTGTTATGAAAACCCTCACACACCAACCTGGTTGGTGTCATGCTTCATCATCGGGTCCCAGCCGGGCAGCCGAATGCTACCCAGCTGTGCTACGACACCTGTTTACAGTGGAGCACGACGAAGACAAGCACAGGTACATTGGGAAGACGACTCACAAGAAGGAGCACATACCAGGAGCAGGTCCAAGGAACAACGTATGGGACCGAGCACCAGCAAAACCTAGTCACTAACTACTCCCAACATGTACTGGATGAAACAGACATGAACTTACTAAACAAAGGCTTGGGCTTTGTTCCAACGCCCCGCTTAGACAAATTCCGCCTCCATTGTGAGATGGCGGACTTCTTCAGAAAGTTGAAATTAAAAGCTTTCTTTTCTAAACAAGAGAACGAGACCAATGAACAAGAGAAAGGAGATACTAACTTCAAACTGAAGTCTACATTCATGCCACCACCTTATACCATACCGGTGGAAATCGCAGCTTTCGAGCAGGCTGTCTTCAAAGACATCGAAGCCCTGTCAGAAAATAAAACATTCAAAAATACGACCAAAAAGGAATGGGAAGGATTGACCACACTAAAAGAGAACAAGACTGTGGTTATCAAACCAGCGGACAAGGGAGGAGGTATTGTCGTACAAGACAAGACAGCTTACAAAAATGAATGCCTACATTTGCTATCTGATAGACGGAACTACCAACCAATCTGTCAGGACCCTACGCCCAGACTGAAAGAAACTATTCATGAATTGGCCACTGAAGCAGAAAACTGTGGCCACATCAGTAAAAAGGAAGCCCAATATTTAACTACTTCAAAGGAGAAAATTCCTTATTTCTATACCATCCCAAAAGTGCACAAAAATAAAATTCCACCAACAGGCCGCCCCATAGTGTCCGGCATAGGCTCTATTTTAGAGCCTCTCTCTAATTTTTGTGATTTCTTCCTCAAACCACTGGTGCAAGGCACGACAACGTATTTAAGAGACACAAAAGACCTCCTAGTACAAATCAAGGATCTGACATTTAATCCTAGTACAAGCTTCTTAGTAAGCTTAGATATAGAGAGTCTCTATACGAGCCTCCCGCAGGATCGAAACCCTGGAGGTGTTAAGAACGGCTCTAGATAGCAGTAACTGGGACCACCAAACGCCGAAGTCATTCATCTTGAAATGTGCGGAACTTGCTCTGAAGCATAACTATTTTGAATTTGAAGGCCAGCTGTATCTACAAACGTTTGGCACTTCTATGGGGAGCACATTTGCCCCAAGTGTAGCGGGACTGTATGTGTTCAGTTTTGAACACAAATTCCTGCTAAACAATACCTCCATCGCAAGTAATATACGTTTCTATAAACGATATATTGATGACGTACTTCTCATCTGGGAAGGGACAGAAGAATCATTAAACAACTTTTTGGAATGGATCAATGAGTGTGATCCTAACCTGAAGTTTACAAACACAATAAGTAAAAGTACTATCACCTTTCTAGACCTTGACATCTCACACCACAACGTTGTTCTGGATACTAAGACACACTTTAAACCAACAGCGAGGAATTCACTATTACATTATACCAGCTTCCACCCTCGTCCCCTGAGAGAGAATCTGCCTTACGGCCAATACCTACGGCTGCGCAGGAATTGCAGCAACCTAAATGAATTTAAAAATCAAGCAAAAATACTGACCACCAAACTCAATAATAGAGGCTATCCCAATCAAATAACCAGGAAGGCTGAGAAAAGAGCGCGTAATCAAAATCGTGAAAGCTTGTTAGAACCAAAAACACAAATTGAAACCAAAGCACCCTTAACCTGCGTCACGACATATAACCCCGTGTCTAACCATGTGGCTAAAATAGTACAACGACACTGGGCTATACTGAATACCGGCAATCTTGAATGGGAAAACCTCTTTTTTCGTACAGAAAAGGGAGAAGCCTTAAGGACAGCCTGGTGCATACTAGACCCCAAAAACTACAGAACCATGAAGAAAACACAATATTCAATGCCTGGGGCTTACCTAAGATAACAGGACATCACCCATGCGGTGATTGCAGCGTGTGTCATTTAACACAAACCACCAAAACTCTTAGTCTGGAACCGGGTAAAACCTGGTTGATTCGTCGACATACTAACTGCAATTCCGTAAATGTCATATACCTCATAACTTGCCCGTGTAGCTTAAGGTATGTCGGAATGACAAGCCGTAAAGTGAAAACTAGAATTGTTGAACACAGGAGCAACATCCGCTGTAAGCGCAACATATCCCGCCTGACAAACCACTACCTTGAACAGAATCACACTCCCAATGATATGCAGTGGGTAGTGATTGAACATGTAGACCGGAACACAACTAATATCCAGCAAGAATTGCTGGACAAAGAACAAAGATGGATATATCGATTGTCTACCCACATCCAGGGGCTTAACGCAATATACCCTGGAACTGCCTCAATCGTTGAATTTAATGATGCAGTGTTCACAATACAAGGCCAATTCTCACAAGATACAGTACCAGTGAGAGATTGATACTTTCTGCCACAGTTAACACTTGAATGTCATTAGCCTAAATGACTACCAATATCTTTAACAATACAGTACCAGTGAGAGATTGATACTTTCTGCCACAGTTAACACTTGAATGTCATTAGCCTATATGACTACCAATATCTTTAGGATAAAGCTTTGCCCTATAGGATTTCCACTCTACCAATTATTGATTGATACGTTTCTTTAACAGAAACGAGTTTAGACTCAACCCCTAAGGGATAAACGTAAAAATACTGCCTTCACATCGTCAGAATGCTCGTTTTAGACTTACTTTGGCAGCTTTAACTTAGAACATGCAATTTTCCCATTTAATTTAGAACGTAATTTAGTATTTACTGCTGAACGTTTGTTGCAATATTATGCAGCATTTCAATCTCTGGGATTTAATCCGCGCTTAGCGCATGCGATATACAGGCACATTAGACTCACCACCTCAGGGATAAACTCAAATATATTGACTTGACCCCGTCATTATGGCTTGTTATAGACCTATTTTGGCAGTTTACATTTAGAACTTGCAATTTTACATCTAATTTATAGCGCAATTTAGTATTTATTGCTGAATTTTGTTGCAATACAGCAATTTCAATCTTTGGGATGTATTCCCCATACTGCGCATGCGCAAAATCGGCACACAATCCTCACATGAGCCATTAGCAAATAATTGACTGTATAGTTCTTCTCGCGTTGCACGCACTTTTGCGTGAATTTGCGTGATGGTGCGCATGCCCAGGAGCCAGTAGCACTCGAGTTAGTGACCATTAGCACTCGAGCAAGTGACGGTCTAGTTCTTCCGCACTTTTCGCGTCACACGCTCTTTAGCGTGATGACGCGTACGTTGCTCCGACCACGGAGCGCGGTAGATAAAAACAACAATTGGGAGCATTAGCGGTTGCCAGCCTGACCGAGGGGACACGCACTAGGTTGTCCGAGGAAGACACCACCACAGAAAGTAAGACCTTTCCAGTATACAACGGTCTTTTACCGCTGTATGCCCAGTCGATTCGTTTCACAAGATCGTCTGTCATGATCTAGCTAGTTAATAGAGATACCTTCACTGATTCTCTCCGTTTTTAAACCCATTTTCCGTAGTATGTGACCTAAGAGAGGTGCTTCTTCCCCCCGGGACCAGATACGAACGCCTACCTCAGAATCAATGTAATTATCAAGAAATTGAATTATATGAAATATATGGTAAATAGTCACATGGCGCTCGATAATGGTAGATAAAACACCCTTTTATAAGCATGTACACAGCGCAATAGTAGCGCGACAGCTCTTATGGGAGGATTCTTAATTACAGGAATCTAACATACTAGACACTGCCCATGTCAGTAAATAACACAGAGAACAACGCCCCCCCTTTTTTCTTCTTATAAATTGAGAAGGCACAATCACTCAACAGGTTGTACAGTGTGCATGACATTTACGTGTTGTGTAGTGTGCACGGTACGGCATGTATAAAAGTGGTTACTTGGTAATTATATGTTTGACACCTCGCTAAGTATTTAGCACAAGATACTTACCACCAGTACTGTCGATATTTATGGAATGCACGTAGTGAGCACCATATATCAACCACCAGTACGATCGATAATTGTGGATTTAATGCTTCCCTTATCTGATGTATTTTGTTATGCTGTTTCCTTTACAGGTATTCTACATTTTAAGAGGACCGACACATCGCCAGTCCTCGCTGCATAAATAGCACTCCTTAGCGTGAGTGCTAAAAATGCTGTTCATGTGGAAATTTTTATCACTCACATTTTTCACATCACTCACTTTATTTATTTAGAGAGGTCCTGAAGAAAGCCCAAACATTTTTTGCTAAGGGCTGAAACATGTCGACCAGAGGATAATAAATAGCTACGTATAGTACTCTTTACCCACTCTCTTGTCTTTTTTAACCATACCCCAGATCACCACGAATAAAGCAACGGGTAGTAATCTGGAGGTATTTTTTACATATTTCACTCACTTCATCACATTCACCTACACCTAAAACCTGCTCCACTGTAAACAGGTGTCGTAGCACAGCTGGGTAGCATTCGGCTGCCCGGCTGGGACCCGATGATGAAGCATGACACCAACCAGGTTGGTGTGTGAGGGTTTTCATAACAAACTTTGGAGGTGCCAGACATCTTAATGTCAGACAGTCATTTTGTTTGGCCGTCTTCTTTGGTTATATTATAAATCACAGGGACAAGGACGGCCGTCCTAGAGTCCTAGCTCTTTATTTTGGTTTTGAATGTTAATGTTATTGCAATTTATAGAGCGCGACTGTTACCCAAAGGTGTCCTGGCGCTGTGTGAAGTCCTATAGAGGCCTAAAGACAGAAGAGACTATCAACGGAGTTTAAGCAGAGAATAGCCAAGTTTTTAAGGCCTTCCTAAAAGTAAGTAAAATGAATATTTTAGTAATAATTGGGGTAGTGCTTCGTCCCGGAAGGTTGAGTGGGATGCTATGAAGGTGGTCCTACGGGGTATGCCTAAAAATGACACACGGTGTTAGGCAGCAACTCAATAGACAGCTGGATAGCCTAGAAAAACGAATGTCCATTTTGGAGTGAGAGATTATTGAGATACCCCTTTAGTATACAGCCCTGGCAAGATTGCAGGAAGGAGCTCATGGGACAGACTTCACAAATTTGAGCTCTCTAATTATAGGAAAAGACTGCACAGGGAAGGGGACAGGGCGAGCCATATGCTGGCTATGCTCATCAGGCTGAGAGGAGTGGGGCTCCAATAGCGGGACTCTGTGATGGACAGGGCTAGAGGGTAGACACGCAAAAAGATATAGTGGAAGTGTTTGCAACACATCTGAAAAGTATTTATACGGCCCCAGCCCTTGAAGCTGTGCCTGAGATACGAGCCTACCTGGATTCAATAAACATGCCAAGTCTAAACGAGGAGGGTAGAGATACGCTGGACGCCCCTTTGATGAGGCACGAGATAGAGGCGGCAATGAAAACGATGCGGACTGGGAAGGCTCCCAGAGGAGATGGTTTGCCAGTTGAATTTTATCTCACTAGGCAGGAGGTCTTAGCTGAAAAACTGCTGGAAACATACAATGAGGCATTTAAGGGGGGACTACTTCCTGGATCAATGAGAGAGGCATTGATAGTGATGATCCCAAAACCAGATAAGGATAGTTATGAGGCTCCATCGTACCAGCCCCTATTCATGCTTAATGTGGATCTGAAAATTCTAAGTAAGGTCCTGGCTGTGTGACTTTTACCCCAGTTGCCGCAGTTGATCGCAGAGGATCAATGTGGTTTCATCCCCAATAGGAACACAATACAAAATCTGCTTTGGTTATCATTGATAATACACTCCCCAACCTTGCAACACGATTCATATGCACTAGCATTCCTGGATATCGAACAAGCTTTCAACTGTATCTCTGGGAGGTCCTCCGTAAAGCAGGTATTGGAGACACCTATATTAAATGGGTGCAGCTGTATTATAATAGCCCTTCGGCTAGGGTCTGAATCGGTAAAACAGTGTCACGAAGTTTTGGTCATAGCAGGGGGACACGGCAGGGGTGCCCCTTGTCGCCACTGCTGGTTGCGATGGCCATGGAGCCCCTGGCCTGCCGCCTAAGGACGAATTTGAAGGACTGGGGCATCCGGGTGGGGGAGAGCACCCATGTGGCCTCCCTTTACACAGACGATGCATTGATATATCTACAGCACCCCAGCCGTTCTGTACCGATCATGTTGAACAATTTATCTGAATTTGGCAGGCTTACTGAACTGCACGTTAATCACAATAAATCAAAGCTGTTCCCACTGGGAACACTGGTGGGAAAGCCGGTCACCGACTTGCCTATGTTGGGACTACCGTGGGAGTTCGGGGTGGTCCAGTATCTGGGGCTCAGGATCACACACACTGTGAGTGATTTTGAAGAAGCGAACTTGGTCAGAGTTATTGATGGGCTATGGAAAAATATAAAATTCTGGAACACGCTTAACCTTTCATTGATGGGTAAGATCGCATTAACCAAAATGATCATACTCCCTAGATGTCTCTATATTTTTCACGGGACACTATTTGATATACCAAGGAGGGTCTTCAAGGTCCTGGATAAATTGATAATAGAATTGCTATGGGGCACTGGGAGACGAAGAGTTAGCTTGGCAACACTAAAACGTACATGGAGCAGGGGCGGCTTAGAGGTTCCGTGCCTGGAATATTATTTCCTGGCCTCGCAACTGCAGCAGGCTGTACATTGGCTGGATGGGAATGATAACTGGGAGCGTAGGCTGCTGAAGGGTCTGTGCGGAGACTATTCCCTGCCGGAGATCCTAATGTTGGGATCGAGGACGCCTACATGGCTGCCATATACGGTCCGTATGGTTAGTGGAGCGTGGGAAAGGACGGTCAAAACGGTGCTGAAGAGGGCCCCATTTGAATCAGAACTCAACATCTGGTCCCTACGTCCATTCAAGGCCATAGGCAATAGCATGTCACTGCGCAGGTGGAGGGAGGGGGGATGTGAAGTACTGGGGGATCTTTATCCCAACAACCAGTTCATCACTAGAGAGGAAGCCGCTGAGGCGTTCCAGCTGGGACAGGGGCAGTATTTACAATACGCCAAGGTGGCAGCTACAGCAAAAGAGGTCTCGCTGGCATTTCCGGAGGCACCTGTGGCCTCGCGAACGCTGGAAACAATGCTATCAATGGCTGGAGGAGGCAGGCTGATCTTGCACCTTTATAGAACTTTGCGGGAGGATGCTCCGTCGACGATGCTTACTACTCAGGACATATGGGAGTCACAACTAACGGAGCCCCTAGAAACACGAGCCTGGGAACTAATTCATGAAGGGGTTAAATCCACATCTACGAATGTGCGATTTAAGTTAGTACAATATTATATAGTCCACCAGGCCTATTTAACACCTAAGAAGTTAAAGAACATATACCCTGAGAGGTCGGCGAATTGCCCCAAGTGCAGGGATCTGCACTTGATATGGAACTGCTCGAAGCTTGAGGGTTTCTGGCGGGCCATTATTCGAAGTCTCTAGCTGGCTACAGGCTGGGAGGTGCCCCGAGAGATTGCACAATGCCTCTTGGGATGCATCCCGTTCTGGAAAAAGAAAAAGCTGAGCAGGAAGTTTCTTATGCTGGGACTAATACTAGCTAAGCGTAGAATTGCGATGGGTTGGCTGTCCCCAAGGTGCCCGAAGGTGAGCGATTAGTTAAAGGACATGGCGGAATGGGTTACTGCAGATGGATGCCATATGAGACTGACGCGAAGAGATGTAAAATTGGAAGATGACATGAGAGCATGGACGGCGATGCTCACAGAATTGTTGACGCCCCCGGATGCACTGCCACAGTAGCTCATAATACCATGAATCCTGAGAATGGCTGTGACTGAGCCGGAATGATTGGTCAGGGCTGTGGGGACTACAATAGAGGTGGAGAGGGCGGGTAGCCCCTGCCATGGGACGACCCACGCAACCTGACACCACAAACACCAATGAATAACATTAGAACGAACACTCTGAGACCCGGGTTGGGGAGGGGGGGAGGGACAGCCAAAAAGCTGTTGGAAGATAATAATCAGAATTGATGTAATAGATGGCTCGAGTTTGTACCTTGTTGTTTATGACTTACAAAACCAATAAAAAATATATTATAAAAAAAATAATAATAAACTTTTCTCTTTGGGCCTCTTCAACAGCTACTCAGGCTTTGCAAATGGCGTTTTTTGTTCCATTCATCAAATATTAATTTGCATACTTTATAAACAGAAAAAGCACAGACTGCCACATCATAAAAAACAGCAATAAACTTTGTTCACAATGAAATAAACACATTTGAACAGTCTCCTTCCAGACGCCATAGCAGCAATAGACGTTTTAGCACCATTAATTACTAGGCATGCTTGAAGGTTTTATCTTGGTGTAGGGTTTTTAGTAAAAACAGGAGGATTGGCGCTCAGGCTAGTTCGCGTTGTGTCTGCTATGCTAAGAGTGTGAACGGTGCTGCCAGGTCGGGGGAAATACCCTGTAACCCCCGTGAATGTGTGAGTCAAAAAACCCACACACACAATGAGAACACTGTCCTGGGCACACAAAATGAGGATAAAACAATGGTAGAAATGTCTCGTATTGTACCAATTTCTGTGGTCGACACCAGTGTATTGTTCAAAAGTATTTAATAATGCAACAACGAAAAACAACCAGCTAACACGTGTTTCATCACATAAGGGAATTATCCCGTGACTTCTTCAGGGCTGGGGAAGATACAAAACATTGAGTAAAGTAATGGAAAATCATAGAGTCGGTTGTTGCCAAACCAAAATAAACACAACTGAGGGAATGTGGAAAGGAATCACCAATAGCACGTGGAAACCCTAAGCACAAAAGTGGAAAGGCAAATGTAAAGGTGACTTGGTATGTAAAAGGTCCCGTGGTGTAATATTCGTGACTGCGCAACGGAGAAACAATTGCGGAACAACAAGGTGACACAATACTAATACGTTGTGAATAGTGGTATTGATGTGACTTCAAGAAGGTAAAAGTACTCAGTCAAAAGACATGTTCATAAAAGCTCAAACATACTAAGACGCAAAATCCTATGTATAGTGATAATGGACAAAAGGTGAGTCCATCAAGTATTGCACAATATCACTTGCAAGCTGGGTGGGGGGAAGATGACATTGGAGCAACAATTACAAGGGATAAACAAGTCATGCACAGTAGCAAGACTATGAAAACAAGAGTGGCCCAGAAGGGGGAGACTGCCAAGTAGTCCCAAATCTAAAGTAGAGCTTCGCCAACACGAGTCTCCCTGCACAGCTAGCATGAAAATATTAATGGTGATGGGAGGTGGAAGGAAATACCTGAGTGGCGATGAAGTGACCAGACAGTGTCTAGAGAAAGGGAGAGAGAAACAGATTGCCGGAATGAGGGGGGTGTGTGGGCATGGAGTATCGTTTGAGCCACGAGGCGTGGAAATAAACTTGTATTAATAAAACTAAGAATGAAGGCTCACCGCGAGGCCGGTGATAATTCCAACCCGGCCAGGGGGTCAAAGAGGACCAACCGGTCCACGTCACAGTTCCTGCTGGGAGGGTAGCCCAAAGTGATGGACCCCTATGGATGGGGCTGTAAGAAGGGCAGTATAGCTCTTAATTACAAGCGGACCTGGGAGAAAACATGCGGGAGAGAAACAAGATCAGTGGTGCCCCATGAAGTCACGGGAGGAAAAGACCTAAATGCTCCAAACGCTTACCTCTGTATGGTTGTAACACGTCTGGGTCTGACGTGTTGATGCGAGGGTGATAAAACGAGGAAGAGTGGGACGCTGGACATGGAGGGTGAGGGTAAAATTACTCGAGGGAAAGCAGATATGAGGAGAACTAACCAGGCTCAGTGAGGAGGGATCTTACCCTAGGGGTTAGTATTCTCGTCCGTCCAGTGTCTGGAGGAGGTAAATGGGCGGGTGCGCCGTACTACTGGAGAAAAACAGAAAGAAGAGACAAACCAGTCAGAAGGGACTGAAATTCCTGGCTCTGAAAAAACGTAAGGGGCAGCGAAGGTGCAGCTTACCTCGAGTCAGTATGGAGAAGAAGAGAAGAACACTGGTTCCGTCTCGATTTCCGGATGCAGAAGTCGGCGTAAGCCATTGCATGCTATTTAAGCAAGCGCAGTGAAAAATAGACTAGACCGTACCTGGAACGGTCCACGAAACCGAAAGAAACGTGATGGGGCAAGCGAGGGTGGAGTAGAAGTGCCAGCGACTGGTTGCGTGATGATTTCCCGAGACAGTAGCCGGCGGAAGTCATCACACGGTATTCGCGCATGCGTGGTGAAAATAAATAAACTAGACCGTGACTGGGGCCAGAGCAAGTGCCGCGATCGTGCATGGAACGTATGACATGTGGATTAAGAAATAAAGAATGTATGGTGACCATGGTATAGCAGGAATAAAAAATGATCAGTCACACTAACTGGAAAACGGGGGGGTTTGAGGACGGCAGTCTCGGGGAATGCGGGTGAAAGTTCACAGGACAATGGTAACATTGACGTGGCAGAGCCTAAACAGAATTTGTGACCTAAAGCACACAATTGAGGTCGTGTGTGGTATGACAGCGAAAGATTAGTATATTTAGCAAATGTGCTAGAAGACTGATGGAAGCTAACATGACAAAACATCCTGTAGTGGAAAGCAACATGCATGACATAAGAGGAACACAATGGTAGCACTGATGTAGCGGAGCCTATATACAATTCATGACATAAGGTAAACAATTGAGGTCGTGTGTGGAATGACAGCAAATAATTTGTACACAATGCAAATGCGCTAGTAGACTGATGGATGCTAACACGACAAGACATCCTGTAGTGAAAAGCAACATGTGTGACATGAGAGGCACAAGTGTGCTGGCCTTGTATTCATTTGTTTGAAAAGTAGAGGGTGAGTATACTGACAGGGGTCATTTATTCATGTGATTCCCTTGAGCTGGAGCATAGTTACTCACCACCTGTTTGCCTTCTATGTCCTAAAAGACATGGGGGATAAACATGCATTTTCAAATGTCAGAAGCAGGTCAAAGATAGTTCAGTATTGAGAGTTCATTCGCCCAGAAAGTAATGAAGCTCATGGTCCGTGTTTAATCCGTGTTGTACTGTTTGTAGGCGCATGATCCAAGTAGCCTCCAGACGCCTGAGCCTCAGTTCTCTGTTGCCGCCTCTGGCGCTGTCGGCTGCGACATCAAATCCGAAGAAGGAAAAGCGTTTTTTTGCGCCTTGATTGGGGAAGGTGGCCGCATGTACTGCCATAGGGTATCTGGTGTCCTGATGTTGGAGTGCTCTGATGTGTTCACCAATGTGTTCTTTCAGCGGTCTGATGGTGCTCCCAATGTACCAACGTTTACAGGCGCACTCCAGAATGTATATGACAAATTTTGTGTTGCAGTTGATGTTACACTTGATTTGGTTCTGTTTCTTGTTCACTGCTGTGAAATTTTTGACACCATTCTGGGCTAGCCTGCAAACTCCACAACAACCACATTTGAAAAACCCCAACGTGTGGGTTGTAAGCCACGAGCCACTAGTCAGGGGGCATGGTACACTAGGACTTAGTCTCGTTCTGAGTGTTCTGCCCCATCTATAGGTGATTTGAAGCTTCGTAGTGATGACCTCTTTGAGAGTTGTGTCCGCAAGCAAAATGCCCCAGTGTTTGTTGAGGCTTTTCCTCATGCCTAAGCCCATGTCGCTATAGTCAGTAACTAGTCTCACAGGCTGCTCTTGTTCAGTGATTGTCTTTTTATCATGTAATGTTCCCTGCCTCTCTATATTGTTGATTCTTTTTTCTGCTTTGCAAATGGTGCGTGCGTTATAGCCTCTGGCCTTGAATCTGTGCTTCATGTTAGACATGCATTTTTGAAACTCCGGTTCTTCGCTGCAGTTCCTCCTAGCTCTGACGAATTCCCCATAGGGGATCGCTTGAATCTGATGGAACGGGTGAGAGCTTTCAGCATGTAAAATGGCATTGCATGCCGTTTCCTTCCTATGCAATCAACTGTGTAGTGTGTCTGAATTGATGTAGAGTTCCACATCAAGAAATGTGATGCTAGAGGTACTAAAGTCACTCGTGAATCTCATGTTCATGTCATTGGAGTTAAGATGTCTGCAGAATTCCTCAAGTTTGCGTTGGGACCCTGACCATAGTAAGAGACAATCGTCTATGTAGCGTCCCCAGTAAATTATGGAATCAACCCATGGTGCCCCTTTGGTGCTCCAAATCCAATTAGATTCTAAGACACCCATGTAAAGGTTAGCAAATGAGGGAGAAAACTTAGAGCCCATGGCCACACCTTTGTTTTGTTTGTACCAAACGTTGTCATATATGAAGAAATTGTTATTCAAGATGATGTCCATCATGGCAATAAGCATGTTGGTGTGTTGCCATAAGGTGGCTGGCCTATTCAGTAGCAGGCTGGTGATAGCTTTAAGTCCTAACTCAGGTTCAATGGTGGTGTAGAGAGAAACCACATCTAAGGTGGCTAAGTCATACCAGGTTGCCATTGGACATCTGCCAAGATACTCAGGATATGTTTTGTATCTTGGATATGAGATGGTAAGTTTTTGACCATGGGACCTAGGAAAAGATCTACATATTGTGCGAGTCTCTCAGTGGGACCGCCAATGCCCGACACAATGGGTCTACCAGGTGGAAATGGTGCTGGCTTATGTATCTTGGGTAAAGTGTACAACCAGGGGAATGCAGGCCTGTGTACCTTTAGATAAAGAAGCTCCTGATCATCAATGAGACCCAATGAGTGCCATTTGGATAAGCATTTGTTGATCTTAGTGATGAGTGTGCCCGTGGGATTGTGAGCGAGCCGCTCATAACAGGAGGTGTCTTGTAATTGAGACAAGATTTCATTGTGGTAGTTGATCCGATTCATTATCACGACATTACCGCCTTTGTCGGCCTCTTTGATTATGATGTCTGTGTTTGATCCTAAGGTTTTCAAAGCTACCCGTTCCTCTCTCCATAGGTTATCCTTGGTTCTACGTTTGGTGCCTAGTACTTTGCGTTCGTGTCTGTCTATGTCAGCCATTACTAGGTTGTAAAAGGTGTCAACGGAGTTGCCCCCTGGGAGTACAGGAGTCCATTTGGACTTGGTCTTAAGACCACTGTTCAGGGTCAGGTCTGTTTCTATATCGAGTTCCTGGAGAAGATTCTCCATATTGATAGGAGGATCGTCTGAATCCGTGAGGGACAGGAGTAAATGCGTATCTTGAATGTCTTTTATACTCTGCACACCTGACGAGTTGAGTTGTCAATGCAAATGTTTTTGATGTTCTTGGTGGTTGGTGGAGTACCACTGAAGTGTTTTTTAATTTTCAAGCCCCTAACAAATTTGAAGAGGTCTATCTTGTGTCTACATATGTCGCCTTGTTCGTGGGGGTTGAAACTTAAGCCTCTGCTTAATAATGAAATCATCCCACTGTTGAGAGTTTGGGAGGAGAGGTTGACTACCTGTATACCCAGATCTAGCTGGTCTATTTGCTCTTCCCGTCCCCGGACCTTAGTTTCTTTTTGTAGTTTTCTGAGTCCTGACCTCTTCCCTCTACGGGTTTTCTGTCTTGGACTCCTTGTCTCTGTTGCGTCCTGTTTTCCCTTCGTATCGCTTGGACCTCTCTTAAAAAAGACGATTTAGTCTGGCCTGGTCTGATTAAACTGCTTGACTGGTTTTCAGTTTCACTATCACTAGTTGGAATGGTATTAAGAGAGGTGGAACTAGAGGAAACAGAGGAAGTATCTGTTCTGGTCGGTCTGTCTCCCTGTGGGGCGGTCTGGACTAACTGGTCGTATTTTCTGGCGAAGGTGAAAACACGTCCCTCCCTGTAATCAGCTTCGTCCCTCTTAAGTTGTCGTGTCTTTCTATCTTTGATTTCGTTCTGGTGTTTTGTCAAGATGTCATTAAGGATGACGTAATTTTTTTCTGTGGCTTCCTTCAGGTCTAAGTCAGCGATCTCTTTTTCTAGGTTAGCTATTTCAATTTGGAGTTTTGCTACCTTACGTTCAGCATTCTCTATTAGTATGTTGATTAGTGTGTTTGAGTTGGAAGTGAGAGTCTCTTCCCATTTGCCTAATAGGTCATCATCCAGATCGTCAAATGTGGGGAAAATCTGGGAATGGAGTCCTCTTGGGACTCTGTTGAGTCTCAAGTACTGCTTCAAGGTGGCACTGTCCCACCACCTGGAGTTCTCAGTTTTCTTCAATCACTCTAGTCTTAAGAATTTTTCCTTAAGACCTTCTTCCTTTCGTGGGGGGTTTCCACTTGTAGATGCTGAACTAGTCGAAATCCCCTTTGATAAGTTATCAAAGAGTTCTGATGCGACCCTATCTCTATCCATAACCTGATCTGGGAATGTGGTGATATGAGTATTTAATGCGCTGCGGCTGCCCTTCCTGAAACCTTAAAGTGCTATCTTGGTGTAGGGTTTTTAGTAAAAACAGGAAGATTGGCGCTCAGGCTAGTTCCCGTTGTGTCTGCTATGCTAAGAGTGTGAACGGTGCTGCCAGGTCGGGGGAAATACCCTGTAACCCCCGTGAATGTGTGAGTCAAAAAACCCACACCAACAATGAGAACACTGTCCTGGGCACACGAAATGAGGATAAAACAATGGTAGAAATGTCTCGTATTGTACCAATTTCTGTGGTCGACACCAGTGTATTGTTAAAAAGTATTTAATAATGCAACAACGAAAAACAACCAGCCAACACGTGTTTCGTCACATAAGGGAATTATCCCGTGACTTCTTCAGGGCTGGGGAAGATACAAAACATTGAGTAAAGTAATGGAACATCATAGAGTCGGTTGTTGCCAAACCAAAATAAACACAACTCAGGGAATGTGGAAAGGAATCACCAATAGCACGTGGAAACCCTAAGCACAAAAGTGGAAAGGCAAATGTAAAGGTGACTTGGTATTTAAAAAGGTCCCGTGGTGTAATATTTGTGACTGCTCAACGGAGAAACAATTGCGGAACAACAAGGTGACACAATACTAATACGTGGTGAATAGTGGTATTGGTGTGACTTCAAGAAGGTAAAAGTACTCAGTCAAAAGACATGTTCATAAAAGCTCAAACATACTAAGACGCAAAATCCTATGTATAGTGAAAATGGACTAAAAGTGAGTCCATCAAGTATTGCAGAATATCACTTGCAAGCTGGGTGGGGGGAAGATGACATTGGATCAACAATTACAAGGGATAAACAAGTCATGCACAGTAGCAAGACTATGAAAACAAGAGTGGCCCAGAAGGGGGAGACTGCCAAGTAGTCCCAAATCTAAAGTAGAGCTTCGCCAACACGAGTCTCCCTGCACAGCTAGCATGAAAATATTAATGGTGATGGGAGGTGGAAGGAAATACCTGAGTGGCGATGAAGAGTGGCCAGACAGTGTCTAGAGAAAGGGAGAGAGAAACAGATTGCCGGAATGAGGGGGGGGGTGGGCATGGAGTATCGTTTGAGCCACGAGGCGTGGAAATAAACTTGTATTAATAAAACTAAGAATGAAGGCTCACCGCGAGGCCGGTGATAATTCCAACCCGGCCAGGGGGTCAAAGAGGACCAACCGGTCCACGTCACAGTTCCTGCTGGGAGCGTAGCCCAAAGTGGTGGACCCCTATGGATGGGGATGTAAGAAGGGCAGTATAGCCCTTAATTACAAGCGGACCTGGGAGAAAACATGCGGGAGAGAAACGAGATCAGTGGTGCCCCATGAAGTCACCGGAGGAAAAGACCTAAATGCTCCAAACGCTTACCTCTGTATGGTTGTAACACGTCTGGGTGTGACGTGTTGATGCGAGGGTGATAAAACGAGGAAGAGTGGGATGCTGGACATAGAGGGAGAGGGTAAAATTACTCGAGGGAAAGCAGATATGAGGAGAACTAACCAGGCTCAGTGAGGAGGGATCTTACCCTACGTGTTAGTATTCTCGTCCGTCCAGTGTCTGGAGGAGGTAAATGGGCGGGTGCACCGTACTACTGGAGAAAAACAGAAAGAAGAGAGAAACCAGTCAGAAGGGACTGAAATTCCTGGCTCTGAAAAAATCGTAAGGGGCAGCGAAGGTGTAGCTTACCTGAATACTGAACTATCTTTGACCTGCTTCTGACATTTGAAAATGCATGTTTATCCCCCATGTCTTTTAGGACATAGAAGGCACACAGGTGGTGAGTAACTATGCTCCAGCTCAAGGGAACCACATGAATAAATGACCCCTGTCAGTATACTCACCCTCTACTTTTCAAACAAATGAATACAAGGCCAGCACACTTGTGCCTCTCATGTCACGCATGTTGCTTTTCACTACAGGATGTCTTGTCGTTTTAGCATCCATCAGTCTACTAGCGCATTTGCATTGTGTACAAATCATTTGCTGTCATTCCACACACGACCTCAATTGATTACCTTATGTCATGAAAGGCTCCGCTACATCAGTGCTACCATTGTGTTCCTCTTATGTCACGCATGTTGCTTTCCACTACAGGATGTTTTGTCATGTTAGCTTCCATCAGTCATCTAGCACATTTGCTAAGTGTACTAATCTTTCGCTGTCATACCACACACGACCTTAATTGTGTGCTTTAGGTCACAGATTCTGTTTAGGCTCTGCCACGTCAATGTTACCATTGTCCTGTGAACTTTCACCCGCATTCCCCGAGACTGCCGTCCTCAAAACCCCCCCCCCCCCGTTTTCCAGTTAGTGTGACTGATCATTTTTTATTCCTGCTATACCATGGTCACCATACATTCTTTATTTCTTAATCCACATGTCATACGTTCCGTGCACGATCGCAGCACTTGCTCTGGCCCCAGTCACGGTCTAGTTTATTTATTTTCACCACGCATGCGCAAATACCGTGTGATGACTTCCGCCGGCTACTGTCTCGGTAAATCATCACGCAACCAGTCGCTGGCACTTCTACTCCACCCTCGCTTGCCCCATCACGTTTCTTTCGGTTTTGTGGACCGTTCCAGGTACGGTCTAGTCTATTTTTCACCTCGCTTGCTTAAATAGCATGCAATGGCTTCCGCCGACTTCCGCATCCGGAAATCGAGACGGAACCAGTGTTCTTCTCTTCTTCTCCATACTGACTCGAGGTAAACTGCACCTTTGCTGCCCCTTACGTTTTTTCAGAGCCAGGAATTTCAGTCCCTTCTGACTGGTTTCTCTCTTCTTTCTGTTTTTCTCCAGTAGTACGGCGCACCCGCCCATTTACCTCCTCCAGACACTGGACGGACGAGAATACTAACCCCTAGGGTAAGATCCCTCCTCACTGAGCCTGGTTAGTTCTCCTCATATCTGCTTTCCCTCGAGTAATTTTACCCTCTCCCTCCATGTCCAGCGTCCCACTCTTCCTCGTTTTATCACCCTCGCATCAACACGTCACACCCAGACATGTTACAACCATACAGAGGTAAGCGTTTGGAGCATTTAGGTATTTTCCTCCCGTGACTTCATGGGGCACCACTGATCTCGTTTCTCTCCTGCATGTTTTCTCCGAGGTCCGCTTGTAATTAAGGGCTATACTGCCCTTCTTACAGCCCCATCCATAGAGGTCCATCACTTTGGGCTACCCTCCCAGCAGGAACTGTGACGTGGACCGGTTGGTCCTCTTTGACCCCCTGGCCGGGTTGGAATTATCACCGGCCTCGCGGTGAGCCTTCATTCTTAGTTTTATTAATACAAGTTTATTTCCACGCCTCGTGGCTCAAACGATACTCCATGCCCACACACCCCCCTCATTCCGGCAATCTGTTTCTCTCTCCCTTTCTCTAGACACTGTCTGGTCACTTCATCGCCACTCAGGTATTTCCTTCCACCTCCCATCACCATTAATATTTTCATGCTGGCTGTGCAGGGAGACTCGTGTTGGCGAAGCTCTACTTTAGATTTGGGACTACTTGGCAGTCTCCCCCTTCTGGGCCACTCTTGTTTTCATAGTCTTGCTACTGTGCATGACTTGTTTATCCCTTGTAATTGTTGCTCCAATGTCATCTTCCCCCCACCCAGCTTGCAAGTGATATTGTGCAATACTTGATGGACTCACCTTTTGTCCATTATCACTATACATAGGAATTTGCGTCTTAGTATGTTTGAGCTTTTATGAACATGTCTTTTGACTGAGTACTTTTACCTTCTTGAAGTCACATCAATACCACTATTCACCACGTATTAGTATTGTGTCACCTTGTTGTTCCGCAATTGTTTCTCCGTTGCGTAGTCACGAATATTACACCACGGGACCTTTTTACATACCAAGTCACCTTTACATTTGCCTTTCCACTTTTGTGCTTAGGGTTTCCACGTGCTATTGGTGATTCCTTTCCACATTCCCTCAGTTGTGTTTATTTTGGTTTGGCAACAACCGACTCTATGATTTTCCATTACTTTACTCAATGTTTTGTATCTTCCCCAGCCCTGAAGAAGTCACAGGATAATTCCCTTATGTGACGAAACACATGTTGGATGGTTGTTTTTCGTTGTTGCATTATTAAATACTTTTGAACAATACACTGGTGTCGACCACAGAAATTGGTACAATACGAGACATTTCTACCATTGTTTTATCCTCATTTCGTGTGCCCAGGACAGTGTTCTGCTTGAAGGTTTTTATTTGTCTTCCCAATGAAAATAGCACTTTTTGACCCAGAATTCATTCAAGAAAATACCATGTGCATGCCCTTAATATTAGTTTAGACAACCAAGATGACCTATCTTAGAAAACCTTGATCAGCTTCACATTAATTTCATGAATTGTACCACCTTTCATTTTACTAGAGGCACGGTTGGAGATGAAAAGAAGTACTGCACAAAAGTCACAATTTAATATTATTGAAATTAATATTAACTCTAAAATTTCAGGGGATGAAGGAGAAGTATTGACATATTTACTTCTCTTTTTCATACATGCACTTGTCATAAATACCTTATCTGTGGTAACTCTTCCAATTCGTTGTGAATGCTAACATTTTAATTGCAAGCACGTGCTCTCCCCTTTAGGAGGCACATGTCTGCTCTTTTCTTTTATTTCACTGTTTTATCCTCTTTACCATACTTACAATGACAACCCATTTTATACGTCCTGCTCTGACTTTTTATTTCAAGCACACTGATGTTAGTAAATAGCCTGAATTGACTTTATCATTGAGCTTTTTACCCACAGCCTCCATGTAATCCATGTAATCTGTAGAGTAAATTTATCAATGCACGCAGAATAAACGACTCTCAACTCTTGCACAACTACCGAGGTATCCTGTGACACTTATCTATTTATCCAATCAACCTTAAATCCATCTGAGTACCCTGCGATCGACATTTAAACTTGATTAAGCTTTCTCTTCCTCTGTGGCCACGTTTGCATTTACCTATGTTTAAACAACTCATATTGTTATAAGGATCCTTATCTTAACAAAAGAACACTTTGAACAATACTGAAAATATAACTATAATAGCTGAACACTGATGAATGCACTGTTTCTGACCTGTGAAGAATCCAAGTGGCCCTTTCATTGGCACCTGGAATCTGCAGTGTTTGTTGAGCTTCCTCAACGCATAACAGAGCTTCGGCTGCTAGTGGTCAGAGTCATCAGGATTCAGAGTTGCATTTCTCCACCAACTGTAGAAGTCTATAATTAATAATGCAAACATACAGTAAGATTGAAAGCAAAATACTTTATGAAGCACAGCAGCATGGAGATAGCCTCCATAGGTGATTGACCCGAAGCATAACAAGTTACTGGGTTTCTTTTTGATACATCTCTCCTCTTTAACATAGCCAATAATAGCATTTACCCTAATCAACAACCGTTATTAAACTATATTTGGATATTGAAGCAAAAACCTAGGCACACATAATAATAAACAAACAGTATGTAGGTAAATACAAAAACTATGGTAAAGTAGCCACAATTTTGAAAGAAATATCTTCAGATGAGTTGGATAATGTTCAGTCTTTTAATTTTTCTTAAGCTTAGAGCCAGCGAACAGAAGACAACCAGCCGACACGTGTTTCGTCGCATTAAGAAAGTAATTCTGCGACTTCCTCAGGGCTGTATACATAGGATAGTAGTCTTGGTCATCACTCAGCCGGTGATAATTCCAACCCGGCTGGGCTAAACACTCATGCAGATATGACTAACTCTAGGGGTACCAATAGGCCGTAAAAAAGAAACATCCGGCACGTTATGATATAGTCCAAGAGTAATGGACAAGAAATGTTTGTGACCGGGGTATCGGTAGTGCTTCGTTGCGGGCGCCGTGAGGGAAACTGTATAAAAAGGATAATTCCAGTAGCGTAAGAGATCTAAGGCGTGTAAGCCGGGACCCCTCACGGCCGATCACTGTGTTCCGGGTTGTCCACAACGGCCTATTGGTACCCCTAGAGTCAGTCATATCTGCATGAGTGTTTAGCCCAGCCGGGTTGGAATTATCACCGGCTGAGTGATGACCAAGACTACTATCCTATGTATACAGCCCTGAGGAAGTCACAGAATTACTTTCTTAATGCGACGAAACACGTGTCGGCTGGTTGTCTTCTGTTCGTTGGCTCTAAGCTTAAGAAAAATTAAAAGACTGAACATTATCCAACTCATCTGAAGACATTTCTTTCAAAATTGTGGCTACTTTACCATAGTTTTTGTATTTACCTACATACTGTTTGTTTATTATTATGTGTGCCTAGGTTTTGCTTTAATTGTTATTGTGAGGGTGTTACCCACACGGAATTGAGGGTTATAGGGTTTATCCCCTCACCTAGTTGCACCATACTGATTTTTGTTTCTATCCAAATACTCGCGTTAATTAGCTGAGCGCCATCAATTTTCCCTGACTACTAAAAACCTTTCTCTAAGTGTTCTATATTTGGATATTGGCTTATGAACAATTCTGCAACCTAAGCAAAGCAGCAGTACCATTTCTCTAGCCCTAGGGTCACTGCGAATTCATCATGGGGTACAGGTCTTGAGACGTTCTGCAAGCTCCTATTAAGTATCACAAAATGAAATTTGAAACAAAATGGATTCTACACACTCATGAATAATGGGCCCTAATTAATAATCTCGATACATGCTGAGGAATGACCCAAGGTTAACTATACGTGTTGTCTGTATCAGAAATCATAAAATATTGTGTGGCAACTTTGTACCCTCCCCCAAAATACTTTTGTGTTGTAATTCTTTATTAAGAACAGGATCACATAACATGTGCACAGGTAGGAACAAAATTCTATATGCAGTACATTTCAATGGGGAGGATCGGGAGAAAAGAAGGGAGCAGAGAGGATGGGGGAAATACTTTTAAAAATGTCCCTTCGCACAAAATAGATATAGATAATATGCACCTTGAAAAGTTGAATAACCTTTTTCTTAATTTTTTATTGAGATCCATCAAAAATTTACAAATTCATCCATGTAACACAATATAAATATCCAGTAATGATGTATTTCATAATAGTCAAATCTGGCATAAAAAGTAAGCTAAAGAAAAACTACAAAATCAGAATGGCCTTGGACTAGAAAAAACATTAGAGACGAGATACAATATCATTTCGTCATTGAAAACATTATGACTAGAGTGCCCATAGTGCATTAAAATGTAAGACAGGGTAAAGCTTGAGAGTATAGCCAAAGATAGGATTACTAATGGTGTTTTGCCGTAATACAGATCAAATACAGAGTTGCATGCCTGTTTTGAAGAGAGCTGAGGTGTCTATAGTGCATTAGGTACATTAGAATATGCAAAAATATCAACATATATGTCATGAATAATGTTTCCTCATGTTAAAACAGCTTTGACTACTTAAAAAAAAAAAGAACAGCTAAAGTGTCTCTTGTGCAATAAAGTGCTG
This sequence comes from Calotriton arnoldi, assembly GCA_963921515.1. Classification (NCBI taxonomy): domain Eukaryota; kingdom Metazoa; phylum Chordata; class Amphibia; order Caudata; family Salamandridae; genus Calotriton; species Calotriton arnoldi. The sequence goes on from CAWUFW010020480.1 coordinate 120,939, forward strand.
TAGAATAAATGTCTATAGTGCAATAAATAGCAGAAAAATGTATAAATATGTCAACACATGAAACATCAAATAACATTTCAGCATATTAGAAGTACCTTTAAAATTTTAAGCTCAAATTTTAAAATTTAATCGAAATGGGCCGCCCAGACTTTTTCAAACTTCTTAATCCCCCCAACTCGCAGTGCATACAAATGCTCACTGTTTCTAACCTGCTTCATTTTCCGAATCCACTCGCATTTTGTTGGTACCAGGCCTGATCGCCATCTCTGAAGCAGGAGTGACCTGGCAACCGCCATTACAATATATAATAGTTTGACCAACTTATCGGGAAGGTGTAAAGTAGGGTCATAACCACGGATTTTCAGCCAATTGTTGGAATCTACTGTAATTAAAAATTCACCCTCCAGATGACGAAAAATGTTATTCCAGAACCCCTGAATTAGAGGGCACAGTGATATAATATGCGTCCAGTTGGCTATTTGATGATTTAAGCAGCGAAAACACTGACCGGATTGACTAGGGTAGACCTTAGATAAAAAGTGTGGGGTTCTATATAACATAACATGTGTATTTGTAAAGCGCACGTACACCCCAGCAACGGGGCATCTTGGCGCTGAATAACAGATGTTTATTGTTACCCAACTCAATGGTACTCATTTTATCGACCTCAAATGAATGAAAGGCTGAGTGGACCCGCCGGGATTCGAACCTGTGACCATGAGGTCGAACACAGGCCCCTGCGGTGGATGCATTAGTCCACTGAGCCACCAGACCCACTAAGGGACCATATATAGAAGCCATTTGCTAAAAAAATAGCATACGGCGCCAGTTAGCCCCCCGTAACGTACTAAAATTACGTTTATTTACTACAGACCACATACTCGCTGTGACCTCCAATCCTTTGTGTCTTTCCCATTTTCATATTGCTTTCTCAGTGAGATCCAAACCCTTGATAGGGGCTAAGAGTTTTTTCCACTCCCCGGGTTTCCTAACTGTGGTTTCTTCGAATAATGCATATGCCAGGTTTTACGTTCATTAATCTGAATCAGATCCAGATTACTAAGGAACTTGATAAGGATATTATAAGACCCAAGAAGAAGGAAGTCATTCGGGATTAAACCATACATTTCGGAGATGTTTAGCCACCTATCGAACATTATAAAATCTGAAATTTTCCGAAAGCCGGCCTTAGCCCATTTTTTAATAATATCAGTCGATTCTCTAATCCCAAATACTGAAGTGAGTTCGGATAACGGGGTTGAGGAGTTGATTACTGGGATTGAATATCTTCTGTAAAAGTCCTGGCGTTTATGAAAAAATCACTGCATACACTTATAACGCACTAATTTAGGTGATTTCGAAATTTTTAATGGGCAGCGTATCTGGTGCTCTTTACAAATTAAATTAATAAAATAGCTTTCGAATAGTCCTGTATGTGATTCCAACTTAAACTTAGACATATATTGTGCAAAATATGCAAAATAGTAATCCCTAAGATTAGGGCGAGCTAACCCACCATTCTCCATCTCCTCATATAAAGTGCTAAGTGCAATTGGGGGGGTTTGCTTTCCCCAGAGAAAGGATGTAAACATGGACTCTAATTTGGCAAAGAAAGGTGCTGTTAAAACACACGGAATCGCCGAAAATAAAAAGTTAAATAGCAGGAGAACAGACATCTTGATCAGTGAGACCCTCCCCATAATAGATAACGGGAGCGAGTTCCACCGATGCAGTAATTCCTGTACTTTCAACAAAAGCGGGGCAAAATTTAAGTCATACAAGTCAGAGATATGTGACGAGAAATAGACCCCCAAATATCTTTTTGGTTTAGAATTTAGACAGGACAAAATATCTGAATGTAAAACATCGGACTGGCTTCCACACTGGATTATTTCAGTTTTCTTTTTATTCAGTATCAAATAAGCTTTATTCGACAGAGATGTCATCAAAGCATAACACAAAAATCATAAAAACACTCATAAAAACACAAGTATATACACAGTTGAAACCCCCATTTTGTTAAGATATATAAAACATTTAAAATCTATCCTCAAAAGGAATGAAAACATAAATACAGTTTAAAACAAAATAGAGGTATGTACTTGTAAAACCAGACAAGCATTATACAGTTAATCATATTTCTTAATGCAGATGCACAGATAGTTTTCATAACTAACATGCCCGTGTACCAGGCAAGGTTACGGAGTTACAATAGCTAGAATACAAGAGATCAACTCCATATAATCGTATGCGTAGGAATAGACACAAATATAGGCCTTCAGTCTACAGAGAGTGCCTGTGATCTAATGGCCCAACTCCAACCCCAAAATTTTGCCAGTGCAATAACAATGGGGGTCGATGTTTCCAAACGCAATAATCTTAGTGCAATATAATTTTTCCTGGTGCCCAATGATCTGCAGATTGGAGTTAGCCATGCTCGACGAGGGGCTGCATAGGCTGGACAAACAAACAGCAGATGAGCCACTGACTCAGGTTGAAAACAACAGATAGGACAGGAATCGGCACCTAAGTTACCCCATCTTGCTGTAAACGATCTTACTGGTAGCGAGCCTACCATGAATTGGAATAATAACTTCTGATTATGCGGCTAGTTATTACGTCCCAGTATTGCTCCAATCTTGGGACTGGCTTTACTTCTAAAAAACTTCCAGTAAGTGAGGAGGTGTCACTATTCCTATATGCATTTTGGGTCAACCATTCCCAATACCTTGCTTTTAAAAACACCTTAGGGGGGAAAGGGGTAACCTCTGGGTTCTCCCATAATGATACCAAACCGATTTTTATCAACGAGGCTCTAACCTCCTGCAGCCATTTTATTTTATTAAAGCGGTCAGCTCTGATTAAGTCCTTGAGACCTGTGGCATAGGCGGCTAGTTCTGGTGTACACCAGATTCTCCGCCAGAAAAGTAGGGGGCGCAGCCTTGCCATATCAGCTAATGCCTTCCTGCCTAGATCGTACAGCAACGGGCAGACTGGGGTGCTTTGTGGGAGGTTGGTGATCTTGCGGAGGAACCTGTTTTCCGCTTCGGTTAGTTTAGAAAGATTCTCATAGCCCGAGAGCTCGGCCCCATATAGGGCAGAGCTAACCACTTTCATGTTATATATTTGGAGCACTGGGCTTACTGTTCTTGTGAAGGAAGAGTGAAACTCTGATTGTAAAATACCAGCCAGTTGCCGGTGCTTTAAAGAGGCAGTATCTAGCTGGCGACTCCACCTCAGATCCCTCTGCAAGATAACCCCCAGGTACGTGAAGTCAGTAACTTGTTCAGGGGGCCTGTTGTTCATCATTATACCTCCCTTGAAAGTTTTATGGGGATTAAAAGTCATGAATTTTGTTTTGGACACGTTAATTTCCAGGCCTCGTAGGCGACAGAACTCTTCAAAGAGTACTAAGGCTCGTTGGAGGCCACTCGGTGTTTTAGAGATAATTAACGTGTTGTCCGCGAACATTAAAATGGGGATTTTTACTCCTGCTAAGGCTGGAGCATCTGTAGGGGAGGACTCCAAATATTTTGCGATCCCGTTAATGAACAGGGAGAATAGTGTGGGCGCCATTACACAACCTTGGCACACACCTCTCTCTACTGGAAAAGAATTAGTGACACAACCTTGTGCTCCCCAGCGAATTTTAGCATAATTGCCCTCATGAAGTCTAATAATGAGGGTTAACAATTTTTTTGGGCATCCCCATCTCAAACAGTACCGCCCATAGTTTGCTACGGGAAACGAGGTCGAAAGCTGACTTAAGGTCCACAAAGGCAGCATAGAGGCTGCCTTTGTCTAAGACCACTGTCTTCCAGTATAGCATGATGAATCGAAATACCTGGTCAATAGTACTGGTGCAAGCCCGAAAACCGGCCTGCAGTGGGGATAGAATGTCTTGCTCGTCAATCCAATCCTGTACCATATTTAGAACTAACCGCCCCATAATCTTTTGCAGGGAATCTATTAGGCTGATAGGCCTATAGTTTCCAGGGTGGGATTTCTCTCCTTTTTTAAAAACGGGGATAATCTCAGCCCCTTTCCAGGAGTCTGGAACTGGAGCCCCCTGTGCAATTGCGTGGGCCAGCAATGCAATATACCGGCACCATTTAGATTTATCATAAAGGAATATGTCAGCCGGAATGCCGTCAGGGCCCGGTGCTTTTCCTCCCAATACAGCGTCCAAGGCGATGCTGACATCAGCCTCGTCAAAAACCGTACCTTGGCAGTACGAGAGCGGGGGATCATCCACCTCCCTCTCATCTATACTGCGGGCATATTGGGGCTTAAAATGGGCGACCCATTGGTCCTGTGTTACATGGTTCTGCGGTTGTGATGGTTGACCACCCCTGTCCCACTTTACTATATTCCAGAACTGCTTGGAATTTTTGCTGGCACAAGCCATTCTGAGGTCCTGCCACCTGCTTTCGTCCCTGGTTTTAAGACTGCCTGTAGACTAGTCCCTTATTTTTTTCATTCATTGTTCTCCAGTCTATTGGCAGATTTCCAACAATCCTTCTGATCATCTGTTGCAAAGTTCTTGACAAAGAAATAAAACCATTCCAATATCCAGAATATCTCACTAAGAAGTAATACTGAGAGACACTAGCATTCCATCTTGAGCATGAATGTCTGACTGCTCTAAGTGAGTATTGGACTCTGTCCTTCTGCAAATTGGATGTCTAGTAAGTGAGGCTTTCGGTGTGTAAGTTGCTTGCAAGAAAAAGTTCTGAAAGTTCTGATGGAATTGCCCCCAGTGGGTTTGATCAATGTGAAACTACAGCTATGACCACTAACGTTGCACCAAGCCTACTGCTGAACAGTGCTGTTGTCAATGGGAAAATATGCACAATATGATAGGCTAGTCACTTTTTCAACATTGGAACCAACAACCACTTCTGTGCTTCAACAAGCAATGTCCGCAAGGGCCAACACACAAGGGATGTCACTTTCCTTGAATTCTCTGGATTTACAAGAGCTGTTCCAGTGCATATGCCCTTCTCCTTCATCATCTTTTGCTAAACCAAAGGCAAAAAACGAACATAAATAACATACTTATTCCGTTCCACTAGCCATTTTTCTAAGCAATAATGGTGTATGAATATATATTCATACACCATTATTGCTTAGAAAAATGGCTAGTGTGCTCAGTTGCAAAAATATCTTCTTTAAAACATCCATCACAACTTCCGTTTCAGCATTCTCAACAATCTGTACTTTTGGCAATTTGGTAAACAAGTGCATAACTATCAACATATATTTATTTTTCCCATACACCTGTATGGGCTTGGCAATGCCAACCACAATCTTTTTCTGTGGCATTTTCGGACAGACATTTGGAAAAAGTGGGAGTCTCAACGGGCCTTATTTATGAGAAGTGACACATCGCTGCATGAAAACAGCGATGCATCACTTCTCAGTGCGCCCTCCTTGCAACATAATGGATGCATCATATTTACTGTATGACGCATCATGTCGCATTGGCTTGTGTCATTGTCTGTCCTAAATGCTAGCTTCTGATTCGTCAATGGGCTCGTTAGTCCCTCCTTAGTCCCGACTCCTCTTCATTTGTCACCTCCCACGGGGACTGGCCCCTTTACTTCGGTTGTTACACAGTACGTGTTATTTAGACTGTGAGCACTATTTTCTTTAATGAGGTTCTCCTACTGCAGGCACAACATGCTTTGGTGCCCTCTTTACTCCCCCCCTCCCCTTGTCGTGCCTTCTTCCCCCCCTCCCGTTGTCCGTGCCTTCTCCCCCCACCCACTGTCCGTGCCTTCTCCCCCCGCCCACCCTCCCGTTGTCCGTGCCTTCTCGCCCCCCCAATCCCATTGTCCGTGCCTTCTCCCCCTGCCTGCCCTCCCTCTCGTTGTCCATGCCTTCTCCCCCCCTGCCCTCCCTCCTGTTGCCCGTGATGCCTACCATTTGCAATGCAATAGGTCTCGCGTAAATGCGAGACATATTGCATTGCAAATGCTTTTATATTCTTTTGGTGGAACTGATCAACTTGTTAGAAAATTATATAGATGAGCTCCCAATTTGCTAGCACTATCATTAGTGGTTATAATGCTTCTTTGTCATGAATCAAAAGCTTTTAAGAATGGAACATTACATATCATGTTATTTAATACTTTAAGGCTGTGTAAAACATTCATACATCACAACTTAGCATTTTTAAAAATTAATTTTTGGAGTGCATAAGTTTTTTCTAAAACCTTCTGCACAAATTGTGAGTAAAATTCTAGTAGCCATAAAAAGGGACATCGTTTGTCTTTTTTCTGGTCACAGGAGCTTGTCTACCTTTGTCTCACAGCATGCATGAATTTTCCCCTGCTCAGGCAGTTTTTTTAACCGTGACATCTTTGATGGCTGGCTCGTACGAGGAAGAGGAGGCACCACACGCTTCTTAGAGCGCAGAAATGCGCAAAAAAGGCCAATAGGATAGAGGCCTGATGGAAAAGGACTTCCTTATGAAGGACACCTTATTTGAAATTGCCTGAGCAGGGGAATAGAAAGAGAGCGCGGCAGGGAACAGGAAACCGCAAATGAAATTGGTTGCGTTGCTGGCAGGCTTAATAGACATTGAATTAACGGAGGAGTTGCATGAGCCCTGAAGAAGTCCCATGTGATTGGGGACGAAACGCGTAGGTTGTTTCCAACTTGAACATCTTGTTTTATCGGAGTACTTGAGCACTTTGTGAATAAAAGATAATGGAAAAACAATCTGGATGTGAAAGAAATCTGCTTATTATATGACTGCTAGAATTGTTTTGCTGTCACTTTCTAGTAATGTATATGCTTTGTGATTTGAAAGAAAAGAGATTCCCTTGGAGGTTTTGAACTTCCTGTGCTCCTCAACTTGTGCATTTGTATGTTTAGACTTGTTTTTTTTTTACGGTTGGCCCAGAAGAGTGAGCACAATCAGGAATTTTTGGGACAGACGGTGTGCATGTGGAATTTAAACCATAACCGTGGTTCTGTTGTAATACTTTCATAATAGACCTCACTGCCAGAAAGGCATACTTACACATATTTCAACCCTCAATAACTCATCCATCAACCGTTATATTATGGCTGCTGCTCAAACAGTGTCAAAGGGCAAGCTGATAAATTGGGAGTAATCTTCTAGAGTCATGAATGCAACAAGTGATCAGCTATACTTGTGTGATTGAATTTGGTGGTCAGTAAGAAACATGTTTACTGTGCAAAACCAGCTAGCACGATTAATCAACACTAACCTCTTTCCTATGTTTGGAGGAGGGAATCTCTCAATTACAATGCAATTAAAACTCTCAAATCAACACTTAGGGGCTGATTATGATGGCGGTCGGACGAGTGCCCGACCACCATCGTTGCGGGAACGAAACCGGCCAACAGGGAGTCGGCAGTCCTGGCAGGCAAATTACGATCCAACCACTGTGGAGGCAGTCAGAAACATGCCTCTTAGCATTGAGGCTTGTGCTGCGGCCCGGAAAAGGGCTGCAGCACAAGCCTCACTGCTAAGAGGCATGTTTGTAAACATCTCTGCACCCTGTGACAGGCACCATGCAGTGCCTGCCACAGGATGCAGGGATGTGGGCCCCATAGCGGAGGGCCAGGGGGGAGGAGGGCCCGCTAGGGGATCCAAAGTCACTTTCGGCAGGCGGAAAGGGACATTGTAGTCCCTACGGCGGTGCCTGAGCAGGCACCGCCCGGATTGTAGGGATTACTGTCCCTCCGGCGGCGGACGGTCCCTCCGCCAGGTGCCTCCGCCAGCTGCATCATAAGGCGGCAAGCGGACCTGCAGGGGCCAATGTCGGTGGGACCGCTACTGACGGCCTGACTGTGGCGGTCCTACCGCCATTGTAATCAGGCCCTTAGTCTCACCCTGCAGTTTGCATGGTGTGCAATGCTCAGGAAAGCTAGCCATTCTTCTGACTCTATAGGTTCAATAATTCCTAATTATTTTAGGTTATTCAACTCATTGGTGACTACTTCTCAAACCAATATAGGAATGTTATTAAATATGTGTTAAGCCTTAGGGTGGTCTTCCCCCAACTTTTTGCCTGCTTACCTCCACTTTTTGCTGTAACTTTTTGTTGGCTTTAGGACTCTGAGCACTGTACCTCTGCTAACCAGTGCTAAAGTGCATGTGCTTCTCCCCTAAAACATGGTGACATTGGTGTATACCTGATTGGCATTTTTAGTTTACCTGTAAGCTCCTTGTAAAGTGGTATACCATATATCCTGAGCCTGTAATCTAAATGCGACTAGTGGGCCTGGAGCACTGATTGTGCCAGCCACACAAGTAGCCTCTCAAACCTGTCTCAGGCTTGCCATTGCAAGGCCTGTGTGCTTTCTGCCACTTCGACTTGCCATTTAAAACCTCTTGCCAAGTCTTAAACTCCCCTTTTATTACACATAGGTCACCCCTACGGTAGGCCCTAGGTAGCCCTAAGGGCAGGGTACTGTGTAAGTAAAAGGTAGGACATGTACCATTAAGTTTTATTTGTCCTGGTAGTGACAAACAGCTAAAGTTGTTTTTCACTACTGTGAGGCCTATGCCTCTCATAAGCTAGCATTCGGAATTCCTTAAAACACTTTTAAGCTGTTATTCCTGATTAGAAAGGAGTAGCTAAATCATGTTTCATATCTTTGGAATGGTAATGATAAATCCTCTTTAGTGGTAAAGTTGGATTTGACATTACTATTTTAGAAAGGCCACTTTTAGAAAGCAGACATTTCTCTGCTCTTAACTTTGCTCTGTGTGCATGCAGCCTGTCTCCAATACACATCTGGGCTGGGTGACAGCTACACTTTTTGTATTCCCTTTAGACATCCACAAGCACAGGAAGGGTGGGTATGTCAGAGGACTCATCTGTATCCTTCTGTATTCTGATAGCCTTCTTGGGCAGGAAGGGGGAGAGGGAGCTCACACATCTGAATAGGCTGTGTCTTGTACTCACACAAAGGACTGATTACCCCCCACAGATAGCCTGGCAGACAGGGCTAGGATGAAAGGGAACCTGTACACTTCAAGGAGCTGCTTTGAAGTCACCTCCCAAAGACACATTTGGGTATAAGTACTGGGGCTCTGACTCTACCAAATCCGTACACTACTGGACCTGGGAAGACCTCTGCTGGAGTAGACTACTGTGCTGTAAGGATTGCCACTTTGCCTTGACTGACTGTTCTGAGGAATTGGTTCTCTGCTTTTCTAAGCTGCCCTGCTGCCTGCTGAGTACATGGACTGGAGAAATCTCACTTGAACTCAGAGTGACTACAATGGCTTGCTGGCGTGCCTCCTTTTTTCTGAAGTCTCAGGGACACAAAAACCTTCCTGCAATTTTACTAGTGCTGCTGGACTTTGCTGTCTGTGATTCCTACCCTTGCCTGAGGTGCCCCCTCCAGTCCCAGGCCTCAGAAGTGGGTTCTGCAGCTGTTTGGCTACAAAACTGACAAATCATCGCCTTTGTGCTGATCGAAGCCGATGCATTGCCCTTTGATGCCGACGCAGAGACTGTTCGATGACAACAGTTTTACAACCTGTGTGACCTGATGACGACGCTCTGCGTGGCTCGACGTCAAAGCATTGCCTTCATCTCAACAGAGCTCGATGACGATGCAGTGACCGGGCTGCGTGGAAAATATCGACGCATCGTGCCCTCAGCGTTGATACTTTGCTCCAGCCAAGGTACTTTTTCAGCGGGAACTGCATGAGTTTCGGAACCGGCCGGCCCTTCATCGAGTTCAGTCTGAACTTTGGATTTTTCCTGGTTCCTCATGGCCTCAAGTAACCTTTTACCTCTATTGACTTCTAAGCACTGTTTATTCTTTAAAAATGAATATCTCGACTTCTACTCATTGGATGTTTGTCATTTTGGACTTGTTCTACTCAGATAAATATTCTCTATTTTTCTAAACCTGTGTGGAGTCTTTTAGTTGTGTTTTCATTGTGTTACTGTGTGTGTGCATTTGTGTTGCACAAATACTTTACACATTGCCTCTTAAGTTAAGCCTACGTGCACTGTGCTAGGCTACTAGAGGGTGAGCACAGGTTATCTTTTAGTATGTATCTAGCTCACCCTGACTAGGATTGAGGTCCCTATTTGGACAGGATGCAAACCTCTGCCAACTAGAGACCCAATTTCTAACACTGGTGATCAGCGGTGAGGATAGGACTTGTGTTTGTGCAATACCATATAGTAATTCAGTGTTCACTACAACTCCTTTCTTAAGACCAATTTGAACCTTTTCAATTTTCCCTGATTGACATCTTTGATTTTTCCAAACAACTTTTTTGCCCCATACTCATTTTCTCTACAATATCTGTGGTCCTACCTGGCAACATGGAATTCAAGCTTGCCAACCTGGAGGCATACCCAATAGCCCAGCTCAAGAAGTTCTGCCAGGAGAGAAGGGTGTTCCATAAGGGAAGTGCCAAGAAGGCAGAGCTTCAAAAAGCCTTAAGAGCATGGGCAGCAGCCCACCCAGAAGGAGAAGTGGATGAGGTGGTGGGGTAAGAGGCTGATGAGGAAGGATAGGAGCAGGACCAGGATGGAGGTCTTGTCTTGCAGCTTGCTGATGTGGGCGGTAACATCCTCCCAGGACTGAAAGTCCACAGCAGACCAGACAGCAGTGTGTCATCAAGGAACCTGTCCCCAGAGGAGCTGGGTGACAGGAGGCAGGAGAGGAAGCTAAAATGTTATCTTGCCAAATTAGATAAAGAACAGGCCCTTTGCTCAATTGGAGAAAGAGCAGTCTCTTGAGGAAAGTAGGCTGGCCATGGAAAAAAGAAAAATGGGCCATGAGTTCAGCATGAGAGAGCTGGACATCAGAGCCCTGAGAGAGGGGCCCAGCAATAGCAGTGGTGGCAGCATATCTGCAGTGTCCACTGGTGAGTCCAGAGTCAGGATCCCAAAGTATTTTGTGCCCACTTATATTGTGGGGGATGACATAGACAAATGGGTTGCAGCCTATGAAGTGGCTCTGAGAGTGTGCAAGGTCCCAGAGGAGTTCTGGGGTGGTAGTTTGCTGAGGTACATGCCCACAGAGAGAGGGACACACTACTAACACTAGAGGTAGAGGACCAGACATGCTACACTGCAAAGAAGGCCACCCTAGTCAGTAGGTTTGGACTGTCCCCTGAGAGGTATAGGCTCATATTCAGAGGCAGCCACAAGATCTCATCACAAACAAGGGTGATTTCTTGGATTATTCCTGCAAGGCAAGGAAGGGCTGGGTGAGTGCCAGCAAGGTTGATGATTATTCAGGGCTGTACAACTAGATTTTTAAGGAGCACATGCTTGATATTTGTTTTCTAGAGCTGTGCCAACACCTAGCTGACAGTTAACTGACCCCAGGAAACTTGCTGAGGAGGTGGACATCTGGGTCAGCACCAGAGTGTCCAAGAAGGCATCTGGAGGGACTACCAAAAGGGTGGTCAGGGTTTCCCCCAAAAGAAGGAGGGGGGATAAAAAGACAGAGTTCTCGAAAGACCCCCAAAACCACTCACATGGGAAAGTGTCTGGTTCTCATTCCCAATCTGGCCACCAGAAGAAAACCTACCCAGACAAAGGTCAGCAGCCCAAGCCAATCATGTGCATTGTAGTATGGACACTACAATGGGGATTCCAAGTATAAAAAAAGCACCACCTCCCACTGGAGGAAAACATCCAGGGGTTGCTAGTGTAGTGCTGGGGAGGAGTTTGTCCCAGTTAATGGCGGGAGTTTAGTGGGGTTACCCTAGTATCCCTGGGTGACAGTGAGATGGTTCCTAAGATCCATTTTCTATCAAATATTACTAAGAAAAGGCAATGGGTCACCATCAATGGGCACAGTGTTGAGGCTCTGAGGGACACAGGTACCAGCATGACTATGGTAAGGAGTCAGCAGATCTCACCAGAGCAGGTAATTCCTAATGCATTCCACTAAGTTGTTGTGGCTGGCAACAGAGAGGTTCACTACCCAGTGACCCTTGTTCCTTTTGAGTGGGGGGGGGAGGTTACAGGTCTTCTAAAAGTTGCTGTGAACCCTGTCATACCTGTGAACTGTTTGCTGGGTAAGGACCTGGAGCACACTGTTTAGAAAGAAGTGGAGCTCAAGTCTCATGTGGAGATTTTGGGGTTAACTGATGGGATCTGTGCAACGACAAGATCCATGGCTGCCCAGGATGGGAGTCAAAAAGGCCTGCAGCCTGGAACTATGGCCAAGTCAACTGCTAAAAAGGAGAAAGGCAGAGGACGTGGTAAACCAGCCCCTGAGTGTCTTCCTAGTGAGGTGGATGGGGCATCTGCGGTGGCCACTGCGGAGCCCACTAAGGAGGGCACTGCTTCCCTCAGTGACCTACCTACACTTGCTGGATGGCATGTAGAAGGAGTACCTACCAAGGAGGAGTTCTGTAGGACACAGAGGGAGTGCCCCACCCTTGAGGGCATGAGGAAACAGGCTGAAACACAAGCAGCAGTTGATGTCTCTGGGAGTTATCACATTTAGTGGGAGGACAACCTCCTTTACAGTGAGCCTAAGGCTTCTGTGCATGGGACAACAAGGGCCCTGGTGGTCCCCCAATGCTACAGGGCCTTCCTACTGGATCTGGATCATGACATTCCCCTGGTAGGACACTTGGGCAAAGACAAGACCGTTGTAAAGCTTGTCCCACATTTCTTTTGGCCCAAGATCAGGACAGAGGGGATCACTGACAGAATATCGAGAGTCAAAATATCGACCTACAGAAATATCGACGCAACAATATCGATGTCCAGAATATCGAAGTCCTATCTACATAATGGTAAGTACAAAAATATCAATAAAAAAATATCGTTGTTAAAAATATCGTTGTTAAAAATATCGTTTTTTTTAATGTATAAAAAATAATGTAAAATAAAGTAAATAATACATATAACTAAAATAAACATAGTTAAAAATATTTTAAAAAATTTAAAATTATAAGTAATACATATAGGGGCCGATTCCGATCTCGGCCGGTAGTGCTCCAAATCGGATTCGGATTTACCGGATCCGATTCGGAGCCCTGTTTCCCGACCGAATCGTACGCGGGTCCGGCCGAGCGAGTACGATGCGAGCGCACGCGAAATCGCCGACCGACTCGTACGCGGCTTCAACACGCTCCCACCGACTCGCACGGACACGACTCGCACCACGCTATGGAGACGTTTCCCGGCCGGGTAAGTACGATGCACGCCGCAAGCAGTCCGACCGACTCGCGCCGTCCGGCTCGAAAGAGCTGTCGGAGCCGGACTTTGGGGGTCCGCGTCGGACCCCCCCTGAACGCGTAGGTGCGCGAGTCGCACACAGGGGCGACCCATGGGTCCCCCCTACCTGTGCATGTACGCCACGATGCGCATGGACGCGTACCCGCTGTAGGGGCGCCCTTGTTCGCCTCGCACCCATTGAGTCAATGGGAGCCCGCGTACGCGTCGTACGACCGGCTCCCATTGACTTCAATGGGAGTCCGACCGAATCGAGTCCGATAGCATGCGAATGCATCGTACTCGTCCGGTCGGACTGCTAGGGCCCGATTCGGTCGGAATTCTCTCCGGGTCCGGCTCGGTCGGAGAGATTTCCGGACGGAATCGGAATCGGCCCCATAATGTTAAAATCAATTAAACATATATATATATATATATATATATATAAAATATAATATATATACTTACTTAATAATATTTTTAAATAATTATTTTAATAACTTATAAATTGTTTTAAAACATATTAAAAATTATAAATACATATATATACACATACACCAATAATATAAATTAAAATTAAAAAATATATCTAACTAATTAAATTATTACAATATTTTTAATCTTTACACTACATTAACTAAAACAGAAAATATTGGATAGCGGAGGGGATAAAATTACTATTCCCACTCCAAACAGTGCAACAGTAGGGAAAGTGTTGGATAGCGTAAGGTTAAAATTACTATTCCCCCTCCAGTGAGTGCAACAGTAGGGAAAGTGTTGGATAGCGTAGGGGTAAAAATTACTATTCCCACACCAGACAGTGCAACAGTAGGGAAAGTGTTGGATAGCGTAGGGGTAAAAATTATTATTCCCAATCCAGAGAGTGCAACATTTAGGAAAGTGTTGGATAGCGAAGGGGTAAAAATGACTATTCCCACTCCAGTGAGTGCAACAGTAGGGAAAGTGTTGGATAGCGTAGGGGTTAAAATTACTATTCCCACTCCAGAGAGTGCAACAGTAGGGAAAGTGTTGGATAGCGGAGGGATAAAAATTACTATTCCCACTCCAAAGAGTGCAACAGTAGGGAAAGTGTTGGATAGCGTAGGGGTAAAAATTCCTACTCCCACTCCAGTGAGTGCAACAGTAAGGAAAGTGTTGGATAGTGGAGGGGTAAAAATTACCATTCCCACTCCAGTGAATGCAACAGTAGGGAAAGTGTTGGATAGCATAGGGGTAAAAATTATTATTCCCACTCCAGTGAGTGCAACAGTAGGGAAAGGGTTGGATAGCGTAGGGTAATAAATTACTATTCCCACTCCAGTGAGTGCAACAGTATGGAAAGTGTTGGATAGCAGAGGGTTACAATTTATATACTTATCAATTAAATAATTATTAAAAAATAATAACCAATTAATAATTATTTATAATTTATTTCTAAATACTAATAAATAAATTATAATAATTACTTTTTTATAATTAAATTACTTCCCACTCTATTCCCCTATAAATCCACAACCCACTCATAAAAAAACACAATTAATATAATTACCAATAAATTAATTAATAATAATTAATAACCAAATTTTTAATTAATTAATAATAAATTAATTATAAATAATAATAAATAAATAATAATTATTATTTTATTAAAATTAAATTACTTCCCACCCTACTCCCATATAAACCCACAACCAGCTCCTATAAAAATATTAAAATTAATACAATTATCTATTATTTAATTTATATTAATTAATAACCAATTAATAATTAATTATCAATAAATTATAAATACTAATAAATAATTATTAATAATTACTTTGTTATAATTAAATTACTTCCCACCCTATTCCCCTATAAACCCACAACCCGCTCCTATAAAAAAATAAAAAAAATAAAAAATATCTATTGTTTAAGTAATATTAATTAATAACCAATTAATAATTAATTATAAATACTAATAAATAATTATTATTAATTACTTTATTATAATTAAATTACTTCCCACCCTATTCCCCTATAAACCCACAACCCGCTCCTAAAAAATTACACAATTTATATAATTGTCTATTAATTAATTAATATTCATTAATAACCAATTAATAATTAATTAATAATAAATACTAATAAATAAACATTAATAATTACTTTATTATTATTAAATTACTTCCCACCCTATTCCCCTATAACCCACAACCCGCTACAGAACTAAATTACGCAAAAATTATTTTACATAGAAATATTTACTGCTAAAAATTTAACACATACATTAAAAAAATAAACTACACTTATACCAAAAAATTACCTAACATACTTTTAACACACATATTAAAATACAGAACACTAATATAAACATCGATATTATTAACAACGATATTTTTACAAACGATATTACTGTCTTCGATATAAAATAAAACGATATGTCTTACCTTACTGTCGATATTCTGTACCACGATATTCTTGATGTTGATATTCTTGGCCTACGATATTTAAAACTCGATATTCTGGTAGGTCGAAATAAAAAACTCGATATTCTGTCTGTGCACCGGACAGAGGCATGAAAAACTGCATTTGATTCCCTGAAGCATGCCATGTGTATACCCCTGTGTTTAGGGCCCCTGACTTCTCCCTGGAGTTTATCGCTCAAAAAGATGCTTCAGAACATGGAATAGGTGCAAAGTTATCCCAGCTAAATGAAGGGGGCCTTGACCAACCTATGGCCTTCATCCTCAGGAGGTTACTCCCCATGAATCAGAGGTGGAGGGCTATAGAGTGAGAGAAGTTTTTGCTGTGGTCAGGGCACTGAAGAAGTTGGGGTCATACTTGTTTGACACTCACTTCCTGATTCAGACTGATCCCAGGCCCCTCAGGTGGCTCATGCAAATGAGGGGTGAGAATCCAAAATTGCTGAGGTGGTCCATTTCCCTACAGGGTATGGACTTCAGGGTTAAACACAGACCAGGAGTAGACCACGCCAATGCTGACGGTCTGTCCAGGTTTTTCTGCCTTAGTGATGAGAACTCCCTAGAGGTTGGGTAGATCTCCCCACTTTCAGCAGGAAGGATACGTGTTAGACCTGTCATTCTTAGGTTGGTTTTCCCCCAACGTTTTGCTTGCTACCTCCATCCCAATGTCTAACAATATGTTGCTATTACATTACTTTTTAGATCAATACAGTGCTTGAATTCATTTAGCTTACCCAACTCACCACAAAACACATTTTTAAATTCTTTCTGCATTTCTTTCCCCGTTTGCTCCTCTTCAACTACAATCAGAAGTTGCCTTTGCTGTTGGGATCAAGAATCATTTCAAGATTTTCAGTTTTTTCCTTCCCACCACAAGGTCCCTGTCTTCGCTACATACAGTTTTCTCATTGTGACAATTTTTTTTGTCAAGAGCTGGTTTTCTAGGCTATACTTTGATAGTCTTACTACTTCTCAGAAATGGACGCTTATCTCTAGAGGCAGTACCAGATGCTAGGTTGGAACACAGAGAGGCCGATTCCGATTCAGGCCGGAAATCTCTCCGACCGAGCCGGACCCGGAGAGATTTCCGACCGAATCGGACCCTAGCAGTCCGACCGAACGAGTACGATGCGTTCGCATGCTATCGGACTCGATTCGGTCGGACTCCCATTGAAGTCAATGGGAGCCGGTCGTACAACGCGTACGCGGGCTCCCATTGACTCAATGGGTGCGAGGCAAACAAGGGCGCCCCCTACAGCGGGTATGCGTCGAAGCGGGTCGCGCCATACATGCACAGGTAGGGGGGACCCATGGGTCCCCCCTGTGTGCGACTCGCGCGGCTAGGCATACAGGGGGGTCCGACACGGACCCCCAAAGTGCGGCTCCGACTGCTCTTTCGAGCCAGACGGCGCGAGTCGGTCGGACTGCTCGCGGCACGCATCGTACTTACCCGGCCGGGGAACGTCTCCATTGCGCGGTGCGAGTCGTGTCCGTGCGAGTCAGTCGGAGCTGTTGGGTCCCGCGAACGAGTCGGTCAGCGATTTCGCGTACGTTCGCATCGTACTCGCTCGCCCGGACGCACGTCCGACTCGGTCGGGAAACAGGGTCCGAATCGGATCCGGTAATGCCGAGTCCGATTCGGAGCCCTACCAGCCGAGATCGGAATCGGCCCCACAGTCTAGCAATGCACCAATAAATAATCCATCAATAAGGAGAAAAAACTGGAGACCAGAAAAACCTTCTAACTGATCAGGCCAAACAGCTTGCAAAGAGCAGGAATAACTTCAGGAACTGGAGAGAGTTCGGAGTATACACAGAGGGGCCGATTCCGATTCAGGCCGGAAATCACTCCGACCGAGCCGGACCCGGAGAGATTTCCGACCGAATCGGACTCTGGCAGTCCGACCGAACGAGTACGATGCGCACGCATGCAATCGGACTCGAGTCGGTCGGACTCCCATTGAAGTCAATGGGAGCCGGACGTACAACGCGTACGCGGGCTCACATTGACTCAATGGGTGCGAGGCGAACAGGGGCGCCCCCTACAGTGGGTACGCCTCGATGCGACTCGCGGCGTACATGCACAGGTAGGGGGACCCATGGGTCCCCCTGTGTGCGACTCGCGCGGCTACGCATACAGGGGGTCCGACACAGACCCCCAAAGTCCGGCTCCGACTGCTCTTTCGAGCCGGACGGCGCGAGTCGGTCGGACTGCTCAAGGCGCGCATCGTACTTGCCCGGCCGGGGAACGTCTCCATTGCGCGGTGCGAGTCGTGTCCGTGCGAGTCGGTCGGAGCGCTTCAGACCCGCGAACGAGTCGGTCGGCGATTTCGCGTGCGCTCGCATCGTACTCGCTCGGCCGGACGCACGTACGAATCGGTCGGGAAAGAGGGCTCCGAATCGGATCCGGTTACGCCGAATCCGATTCGGTGCCCTACCGGCCGAGATCGGAATCGGCCCCAGAGTCTAGTGAGTGAGCAATGAATCAGAAACAATTGTGACGCAACTGGACTTCATAATGGAATTCCTTTTATAGTGGAAAAAAGCACATGACATCCTGTAAGAAAATGTTCGGACATCTTGGATTGGGATAAAATAATGTTAAAAAAACAATACATCTGCAATGTATAACTATTGATAAGTTATCAAAGTTTAAATTAGGCTCTGTCTAACACAAATGATGTCTATTTATTTCAAAATGCAAACACAAAGTTGTAAGGTGGTCTTTAATTGTAATAGATCTCCTACATGCTGCGTTTCCCAGAAAACGGCATGCAGGGAGACTCCCATAATCATTTGCGTGTTCAGGAAACCTGACACATTCTGGACAAAAAAAGAAGGTGCTGCACGAGGATGCTGCTGCATCCTTGACTCAAAAAAAGTGCTCTGTGGTACAGGCCGCAGGAATGAGCTGCTGCAGCAGAGCCCGTGTGTGGTGAAGAGAGCCGGTAAGGAACTAGAGGGGCATCCTTACTCCAGTGAAAGGTCTTGTTCTTTTTTAGCAGATCTGGAATTAGTGAGAGAAGATTAGAAAAGCACTTGATGAATTTGCGGTAGTAGTTTAGTAGGCCTAAAAAGCTTTGTGTCTCTTTCATTGAGGAAGGAATGGATTAGTCAAGAATGGCTTAAACCGTTTGTGCATTCATGGCAATCCCCTTAGATGAAAGAACCTAGCCTAAATAATCTACAAAATCCTTGTCAAACAAGCACTTTTCAGTTTTGGCCAGCCATTTATTTTTTTCTAGATGCTTCAGGCTTGTTTGACATGGTAAGGTTATTCTGCAGGATCCTTAGAAGCAAAACAGGATATGATCTAGGTAAACAATCATTGACTGAATGATCAGATAAGAGAGACAGCATTCATAAATCGTTAGTAAATATCAGGGACATTATACAGACCAAACAGCAACACCCAATCTCAAGAGGTGTTCTAAATCATGGGCCTGATTCACAGAACTAACTTACGTCAAAAACGTAAAGTTAGTACTTTTTGGTATTCACAGAATACACTTACTCATTTTGGTATTCACAGAATGAACTTACTCATTTCGGTATTCACTGAAGTTAGTAGTCCTAACTTTAGAACTCCTAAATGCCTTCTGTGAATACCGAAAGTCTTAAAGTTAGGATTTTTTTCAGTTTAGGAGTAGTAAAGTTAGGACTCCTAACTTTAGGACTCCTAAATGCCTTCTGTGAATACCGAAAGTCTTAAAGTTAGGATTTTTCTCAGTTTAGGAGTAGTAAAGTTAGGACTCCTAACTTTAGGACTCCTAAATGCCTTCTGTGAATACCGAAAGTCTTAAAGTTAGGATTTTTCTCAGTTTAGGAGTAGTAAAGTTAGGACTCCTAACTTTACTACTCCTAAACTGAGAAAATCTAACTTAAGACTTTCAGTATTCACAGAAGGCATTTAGGAGTCCTAAAGTTAGGACTACTAACTTCTGTGAATACCGAAATGAGTAAGTTCATTCTGTGAATACCAAAATGAGTAAGTGTATTCTGTGAATACCAAAAAGTACTAACTTTACGTTTTTGACGTAAGTTAGTTCTGTGAATCAGGCCCATTGTTTTTCACTCATCACCTGATTGGATCGGATCAGGTGATAGGTTCCCCTTAGGTCTAATTTGATAAAGACCATCATTCCTTGAACGGCTTCTAGAATATTATATGAGCGGCAAAGGGTAATGGTCTTTGATAGTCACCAATTTTTAACCCTTGTATTTTCTACAGGACCGGAGCTCAGATGTTCCCTTCTCAGGTATGAAAAATAAGGAAGCTCTGGCAGGGGAGTTGGACTGAACTATCAGACCATTTGCCATGTTTGCATCAAGGCACTCTCTTAGAGCTAGCTGTTCCAGGGGTGACAAGGAAAAAATTCACAAATAGGGAACAATTGAATAAAGTAGGACGTCAATGGCACAGTCAAAGAGGTGACAAGTCTTTAGTTGTTGACACTTGAAATATGTCAAGGAACTCACATAGGCAACAGGAGTCTCAGTGAGTTGAAAAAAAAACGGCATTTGTAAAGCGCGAACTAATAACCTCTAAGGGTCTCAAGGCACTGGGGGCCGTCGGGGAGATTAAGGGGCACATTACGATACCCGGCGTAAATAAATCCGCCAGGCATGGAAGCGGCAAAAATCCGCCCGCACACACCGCCTGAACACCGACCACGCCATTATGAGTACACAAACTGAAAACCGCCATCGGCGGAAAATCATACAAAATACCGCCCGCCATCGTCCGAGTCGGAGTCAAACCGCCCGCCACGGACGGAAACACGCACGACAACACAAAACCGCCCGCCCACACGGCCGACACACCGCACGTGAAATTACGATCGCACCGCCATGAGCGCGGAAAAACAACAAATATACCGCCCGCCAGCGCAAACAACGCCGATGAGAATCGACACGGCAGAAGCCATGGCGCCCACGTACCTGCACAGAAACCATCCGCACACAAAACCAATAGCACACAACATGGCCAACAAGTCCACACAGCAAGGCACGCACAAATACACAAGCACAGGACACATCCCGAAAACACCCCCCGGACAAACAAAAAATACAAAGGCCAGAACCCCAGACACAACACACCTGAAAACAACAGACCATGAGGACACACCCACATAGGTGAGTACAAAAGCAGCACTCCCACAGACCACAACCCCTTGCTACATTGCAAACCAGAGAGGAGAGGAGAGGACACAGTGACACAGCAAGGACAGCAGCACACCACAGAAACGCACACATCACAACCACCACCACCACCACCACCACCACCAAACACCGGCACCACAAACCCCCTGCACATTACACAACACACACCGCACCAGCACCACAAACACCATGGCACCACAAAGGATGCCCAAGTTCACGCCCATGGAGCTGACGGTCATGGTCGACGAGATCATCAAGGTGTACCCACAAATCTATGGGAACATGGTCCAGCACACACCACTAGCCACCAGAAACAGAATGTGGACCCGGATCGTAGACCAGGTCAATGCAGTCGGGACCCTGCCCAGGAACAGAACCGAGATAAACAAACGTTGGAATGACGTAAAGAGCCTGGTCAAGAAGAAGGAGGGCAAAAACAGAGAGCTGGCTGCCGTCACTGGCGGAGGGAATCCCGCGCTCTTTAAGACCTTCAAAGCGTGGGAGGAGAAGGTGCGAGTCGTAATACATCCGGAGATCCTCGCCGGATTAGCAGGGGGAGTGGAGGCTGGTAAGTACAAACTAATGTATACCAGCACACCGCTATGTACACACATGCGCAACCACCATGCCACAGCTCCCAGGGACAAACACCCCCATGTCCAGCACACAATACACAACACATCACACGCACATGCAACAGACACTACCTCACACAGGCCAAACCGAACAACTGTAAGATGCGTGGGGACATGTGTACACTAAGCCAGCCACATAACCACCAATAGGTCCCCAAATATGCCAGAAGCGCCACAACGAGCACCCACCACACCCATGTGTCCGCCACAGCTGCACCAACTGACAAGTAACAGGTAAGTGGCAGGAACACAAAGTGCAGTGGGTCGGAGGGGGACAGCTGAAGTACAACACCCACCAGGCCCCCACTCCCACAGACCAGCAAGGTGGAGCACTCCCCACACCCATGTGCCAGGCACAGCTGCACCAACCGACAAGTAACAGGTAAGTGGCAGGAGCACAAAGTGCAGTGGGTCGGAGGGGGACAGCTGAAGTACAACACCCACCAGGCCCCCACTCCCACAGACCAGCAAGGTGGAGCACTCCCCACACCCATGTGTCAGGCACAGCTGCACCAACCGACAAGTAACAGGTAAGTGGCAGGAACACAAAGTGCAGTGGGTGGGACGGTGGACAGCCCAAGTACAACACACACCAGGCCCCAGTCCCACAGCACAGCAAGGAGGAGCACTCCCCACACCCCACACCCACGTGTCAGCCACCGCAGTGCACAACGACAGCCGAAAGGCAGACATCACGGTCCACAGCAATCGGTGTCAGTGGGTGTACAGCCACCCCCACGACCCACTACACCCCCTCACCCCCACAGACCTGCAACATGGAGCACCCCCGCTAAGAGCCATGTGGCATCCAGTACAGTGCACGCACGAACAACTTGCAGGTGGGAAACTGGACAGGGCTGGATTACTGGAGGCATGAGGACCATAACACCACCAACACATGGGACATGTCACGTAGCACACGAACACGCAGCACCGCCCACCGTCACGAACAAGTGAACAATGTGCACACGGACATGAACAGCAGACTCACACCCCACATGACCCATCACAGACATAGCAACACCCAAGGAGCCACGTCTGCATGCACAAGCCACACTGAATATAGTCCCACACGGCAGCCACTGTGCAACTCATCACACACAACCGAAACACCATTGAAGTCCTGTCCATGTAGCCCCTACTGCCTGTCAACCACACACCCCACAACTACGCCTATGTAAGACAAACAACACTAGACGCAACAGAGCGGAACAACAGAAATGCACACGAACACCACTGAACCCATCAAACACACAGACACACCATGCACATACAACATACCATCCATCCCATCCGTCAGCCCCAGTCTCATGAAAGGCATGTCATCCGCACAGCTGCCACACATACAGCAGTCACGCTAAGACACATGCCCATGACCAACCATGTGCCAGAAGTCAATTAAGCGCACGACACACTGTGAGCAACAACACACAACATGGGCCACACCCCCCCCGAGCACTGCAGTGATGCACATGGCACAGGGCAGCACGCACACCAAGGAGATGGGACAACTGCAATACGTTGGCTGGCACACAACTATCACTCACTCATAACGATGCGTCCAATGCCATGTCCAGTAACCACAACAGACAGCAAATATGCAGGGCATGTCAGGCATGCACACACCTCAGACCATGCACTGTCATGCTGCCACAACACATGTCACGTTCGGCACCCATGGCTCACAGCATGTACCCCAAAAGCATATTCCATCCCAAATGCGAATCTGGGGCATGGCCCCCATGTTGCCATATGCGTTCCTAAGCGTTCCATTTGAACCCCAAAAGCATATTCCATCCCAAATGCGAATCTGGGGCATGGCCCCCATGTTGCCATATGCGTTCCTAAGCGTTCCATTTGAACCCCAAAAGCATATTCCATCCCAAATGCGAATCTGGGGCATGGCCCCCATGTTGCCATATGCGTTCCTAAGCGTTCCATTTGAACCCCAAAAGCATATTCCATCCCAAATGCGAATCTGGGGCATGGCCCCCATGTTGCCATATGCGTTCCTAAGCGTTCCATTTGAACTCCAAAAGCAAAGTACAAACCAGACCCAGGATGGGCCAGGAGCCCGCATACACCAGAGTCACAATGAGTAGGGGCAAAGCAACACACCCATCGGCATGGCCAATCCGTCCCATGCCACATGTGCACAGCACACAGTCCCATTGCCTAGCACACACAACTACAGATGCCACAGCCACACACTCGCCTCCGGGAAACCCATGTACGAGATTGCACGAACTGCCAATGTCAGACGACTAATACATACTTCGCCAGGTGCAACACAATAACAAATCTCATTCTCTCCACAGGTGACGAACTGCTGGACGCTGGGGATGGGGACAGCAGCCAGCACAGCCAGCCTACAAGCCCCCAACGAGGACACACGGATCTGGAGGATCTGTCCACCTCTTCGGACACGGACCAGCAAGCTGGCCCATCTGGCGTGGCAGGGCCCAGCCGCTCCCCAGGACCCCTCCTACCCACCAACCCATCATCCAGGGATGCTGAAAAGTCCCAGTCCCCTGCTGCCACTGTCGTTGCGGCCACACCCACGGTCATTGCGGCCACTACCACTGCCGCAACCGCCACCATTGCCGCACCGACCACCACCGCCTCCACCACCACCACGTCTTCGCTGGCACCAGCCCCAGCGCAGGTGGTGGCCCGGCCGACTGGATCCACCCTGGGAGCCACAGCGAGGACCGTGGTGAGCAATGTGGCTAGTGGGCAGGCCGGTGGCAGCAGGACTGGTAGGAGGAGCAGGGTCAGGGAAACGCCAGCCTCCCCTGGGAGCCATGCCCTGCCTCAAATGGCCAGAGTCCTTGGGGCCTATGAAGAGGCCCAAGGACAATGGGCCAGGTCTGCTACTGACACGCGGGAGGTGCTGGGGGTGCTGAGGTCCATGGACGCCCATATGGGCCAATTCGTGTCCCGTATGGACCAACTCGTGGACCTCATGGGCCAGCTGGTGGTGGCGGTGGGGTCACAGGCAAGGCCAGCAACACCACCTCCGCCACCACCTGCTAGGGCGCAGGGTCGGCCAGCAGTGTCCACTTCCCCTGCGTCCACAGCCAGTGAGCACACCTCACCCACCACCAGCAGGTCGCCACCACACCCCCCTCCCAAACGTGGAAGGGGCCGTCCGAAGAGGAAACAGATCTCCCGGGAGGACTTCGCACGCTCCAGTCGCAAGTGAGGCAGCCAGCCAGCCTTCCGCCAGCCTTCCTTGACCAGCCACTGCATTGACTTGCTCTACGATCCCACTCCACACAGCCATCTGGATGGCATGTGTGTGTTGGACTATGGACATAGAACCAGTGGGTACACCCTGATCATCACGCAGCCATGACCGACAGCTCATTGTCACTGCACGCACCACTTTTGTCATCACCTTACACACAATCACATGTCACAGTTTGTAATAAATGCACCTTTTTCACTAACTGCTGTTTGTGCCCTGTGTCTTATTTGTACGGAATACAACGGCCACCTTGGGCGGAAAGGCACCTGATGCGTGGCATGGTATTTGAATCCGGAGGGCCTGTAGGGACCTAGGGGTGGGAGACAGAACAGGAGCACATTCAATGAGTGTGTCACACACCCATCACACAGTACATGTCAACAACTACAAGCAATGTACACACATCGCACAGAGCAATAGGGCACAATACCACAGCCACCAACAGTGGCATACTACCCTGGCCATGGAGCGTTGACACACTGCACGCAGTGAACATACGGCCACCCTGACACAGCACACACACACCTGCATAGATACAGACACATCATCCGTCGTACATGGACACTCACCGTCAAGTGAAGTAGCGGGCGATGAGCTGCTGGCGCACATTCCCAGCTTCCTCCTCTCCGCTGTCCACCTCACTCGAGCTGTCCTGGTCTGCGGGCTGGGGCCCTGGTTGATCTCCGTCATCCACAATGAGGGGGATCTGCTTCCGAATGGCCAGATTGTGCAGCATGCAGCACGCCACCACTATCTGGCACACCTTCTGTGGGGAGTACGCCAGTGCACCCTCGGTGCGGTCCAGGCACCTGAACCTGGACTTGAGGAGGCCAAAGGTACGCTCGACCACACGTCTGGTCCTCCCATGTGCCTCATTGTAGCGATCGTCTGCTGGGGTGCGAGGATTCCTCAATGGACTGAGCAGCCATGCCCCATTCGGATACGCAGAGTCACCTGGGTGTGAGGGACACAGAGAACCGTTGCTATTCCAACTGGACAGGGGACAGCATCGCACAACCAGCACGCTACACCACTCCACATACTCACCGACAATACAGCCACGATCCTGTTGCAGATTGGCCATCAGTCGTGGCAAGATGCTGTTGCGCATTATGTGTGCGTCATGGGCCGAGCCTGGAAACTTTGCACACACGTGGGTGATCACCATGTCCGCAAGGCACACCACTTGCACATTCAGGGAGTGCGTGTGCTTCCTGTTGCGGTACAGGTGCTCAGTGGCCTGTGGTGGAACAAGGCCAACATGAGTGCAGTCAATGGCTCCCACGACGTGTGGGATTCTGCCAAGGGCATAGAATGCACCCTTCACTGCCGCCAATTCACGAGCCCTGGGGAAGCGGATGTACCTGTTCCGGTACAGCATCATGGCTGCCAGTACATCCCTCAGCACCTTGCTGAACATGGGCTGGGACATCCCTCCTCCACTGCCCACTGTGTGCTGGAATGACCCAGTGGCGAAGAAATGCATGGCGGCCATCACCTTAGCCGTGGGGGTGACAGCAGTCGGATACACCCTGCGGGGACGGAGATGGGGCTCTAACATGGCACACAGTCGATGCAGAGTTGGCCTGTCCAGCCGAAACTTCCTAATAACCTCTGTATCGTCCATGTCCGCCAGCAATTGGTATGGGCGGTCAATGTTCGGTCTCCGCCTGGGTTAAATGACAGAGGACACATGTCAAAGCAACACGGCACATAGCAATTTCGCATACACGTCACTGACATGACTGAGCAAGCACATGAGCCACAGCCCAGCTGTCAAGCTGGGACGGCACGGCCACAATACACTTACACAGGTCTCCCAACAATGGCAATGGCAAGTGAGACATACCACTGCCATGTGCATGCACATGGGGATCTAGGCCCCAATGACTTGCGGGGCGTGCTGATGGGGACTGACTGCATATTCGTCAAGCGGCAACGCCACGGCAACATGAGTGTCTGCTGAGCATGGTACTGCTTCCGAGGCTGGATGAGTATGGCACACGACGACGACGATGTGGGCACGGGCTGAGCGGCCAATACAAGTGGGACCTGTGGCACGAGGGGATATGAGACAGTAGTAGGTGTCAGCACTGCACCCTATGTACAGCACTGTACGGATCACAGCTCCCGAAACATTGACTGGTGTCCACATTGACAGCCCCATGCCAAGACGGCTGTGTGCTTGCAGTCACACGTCACAGGTGAGAGGTTACATTGCACGTGCCAGGTGGCAGTCGTACATAGTGGGAGCTGGCATGTGTGTGCATGTGTCTCCTGTTCAGGATCCACCAGATGGGCGCTGACTCTGTACTGACCATTGGACACAGCATGTTCCGTGGAAGGCTTGTGTGTGTGGGATGGTGGCACTGGATGTGCCTCCGTTGGGTGGGGGGCCATGCACAGGGCGGGTACGTCGATGATTGCGCATTGTTGGTCACGGTGGGTGCACCAGCTAAGATGTGTTGCCCTGTGTTCAATTCCTATGTCCGCATGATGATGGACTGTGGATGTGGGCAGACTACACATTGGTCGATGTGCTGTCTATATGCATGTGCCTTCACACCAGGCACAGCTGCCCCTGCACATGTGACCCCTGCTGGACTCGCTGCTGGGTCTGTGGAGCTGATGCACCTTCTGCGCGTGGGGCGGACAGCTCTCCTCACTTCCCTCATTGCGCATGTCATGTCTTTGCCGCAGGTGACATGGATCATGGAGGGCCCACATGTACGCGTGGGTAGGCTACACATGATTGTTCACTGGTCGCCACCCCCAGTCAGTGTTTCGAATGGGAAGGTTGTCGTGCTGGTGGTATGTTCGATGTGGCGGATGGGCGGGCCTAGGTGCGGGCTTACATTCCGGACATGGGGGGTAGTTGGATTGGCGACTAGTTGCAGTACACACGGGACACGTCTCTTCCTTTCCACATCTGGGTCATCCCTTGTACTAACTGACAGTGATACAGTCATCTTCACCCCAGCCCTCATGTCCTCCCCTCGCCCCCCAATATGCATGCTCACCTGCGAGGCTAGCGCTTGCACAGGCAGCCCCAAGCTCGCACCAGAGAGGGCAAGGAGTGTATGTGTGGGTCCAGTTGCACGAGTGGGCTGTCTCAGGGTATGATGTGTGGCGGGACACCGTCCACCTGCGTGGTGCCCCAAATGGAGACCCGGCCTGCATGGACTATGCATCACAGTCTTCGCCTTCCGGATCCGCCACCTGCGACACCCAGTGGCTGTGGCTGCCCTTGCGGCCATGCCGCGTCCGTCTGTGGCTGATGGCCCACACATTCACTCTTTGGCCTCTCTGGGGAGGGCTCAGGGGTGGTGGCGCACGCGCTTGCACTTAGTCGCAATGGCATGTGGCGTGGTTGGTATGATGGGCAATGGATGGGATGGTGCGAGCCACCTCCCGTGACGTCAGTGCTGCTCGTGCTGTGGTGCGTCCCCCCTACACTTCCATTTGACTTTTTGCCATGCTGGACGTTGAGGTTCTATTGCCTGCGTGATATGAGCAGGAGGAGCGCGAGGAGACCTCTCACACACCATGCTCCACTGCCATCCCGTGCCCTGTATCGCCTGTGCGGATTGACTATGTTGGGGTTACACCTGGTCGACTGGGGCTGTGTGTGCCTTGTCAAGGGGCATGGCGGGTGCACAACAGGATCCAGCTCGTCCACAGAGGGTGGGCTGAGGTGCGCCTGGTACCGCTTTGTACGTGTGCCCGGCTGCTGTGCACACACGTGTTCACTCCCCCCGACAGGTGTCCTCTCACAATGCCCAGGGAAGCGGTGGTGTACTGTTCATGAGCCCTCCCAACACGGCGTGCTCCAACTTGGCATGTGCGCATCTACCCGTCGCACCCACCCACCTGAGCACTGCGTCCATACGACTTCACACGACACATGTGTGTCTTCCACAGTAGTGCTACTCATTTGCGTTGACATCCAATACCAGTGGACTACATGGTCATGTCACGACTGCCGTGTACTTCACATACTCTCATCCTCTCTCATTCGTACTTGTGAAATGAGTCAGCGGAGACAGTTCTGGTTTCAAACATTATATTGAGTCTTCTGTCCTCTGTGATGCAGTATAGTGGACACTACTGGCAGCGGAATACATATTGAGGATATACTGAGCATGATTACAAATGGGATAGGGTGTGGGGTTACATCTGCTTGGCCAAGGCTGTGCTAATGTACATTTACGTATAGCTGCGGAGCTGCGGACTTTGACACAGACGGTATACATGTAGCCTACCAGACCGCTCGGCATCATGGGCACAGTCCATCTCAGTTCCATGTGACAGGTTTGCTGCGGTTGTTCCTCATGCACGCGTGCATGTGAGATGACATCAGGGCATGTGCTTGCGTGCATGCAGCGGCGTGCCACTTGTTGTTGCACTGTGGTGGTTACTGGACATGTCACAGTCACTGGGGTCGTGTTGTTGTTGTATGCACTTGTCGTCCATGCAAAGGTCCTGGTATGGGATTCCCGGGGCGGGGGTGGGAGGGGTGCAGCACCCACAGACTCCAGGCGACCTATTCATGTCCACTGAGCGGTGTGTGTGTCCATGTGCGCTGGATCCATGTCGTGTCCTGGTTGTTCGTGCAGTTCCGTCCATGTGGGTGCGATGCACAGAGCCCATGCCACTGCCTCCCACGATGCATGCGGTGTTCCTGGATGTGATGGG